>CAUYTI010008961.1:0-10788 GCA_963575145.1 Galago senegalensis | reverse complement strand
GGTCCCAGCTACTTGGGAGGCAGAGGCAAGAGACTCGCTTGAGCCCAGGAGTTGGAGGTTGCTGTGAGCTGTAATGCCACAGCACTCTACCCAGGGGGACAGCTTGAGGCTCTGTCTCAAAAAAAAAAAAAAAAAAAAGAAGAAGAAGAATGTCTAGAGATCTGCTGTACAGCATTGTACCTATAGCTAACAATAATGTGTACTTAAAATTTGTTAGGAGGGTAGCTCTCATGTTAAGTGTTTTACCACAATGAAATAAAAAATAGAATGTGCGTTATAATGAAGATTAACTCTGTTAACTAACATATAAGAAGTACTTGGTATGGTCTGGTATATACAAACCATTCATTAACTGTTTGTATTTATTATTTAATGTTTACAATTTTGAACAGTCATTTTGTGTTTTGATGTTCTTTATATATTTTGGTGAGATTTTTTTGAATGAGTATGTTTACATTTGTTTCCCCATAGGTTTCCCATAGCCCTTCCACCACTCACCACCTTCAACTTCAGTTCCTATGTAGTGCCTTCTGTTAGTTTTGACCAGTGTCTTTATTTTATCATATCTTATGCAAAATGAAGAGCTGCAGTACTTTTCTTGCTTCTAATTAAATTACTGACATCTTGTAGAGCATCTAATTCATTTTTCTGAAAACTATGAAATAGAAAATAAATTCTCATCTGCTAGACGCAGATTTCTGAGAGCCCTTGTAGCTATTTTTGACTCCCCCGCAGTCTGCTCTGTCTTTGCTATTTGAGGAAAGCTGATTTGGGGTTTTCTTTTTATCTTGGTGCTAGCACATGCAGATGACGATCCAGGCTCTCCAGGATGAATTGCGGATCCAGAGGGACCTGAATCAGCTGTTTCAGCAAGATAGCAGCAGCAGGACTGGCGAACCTTGTGTGGCAGAGCTGACGGAGGAGAACTTTCAGAGACTACATGCTGAGCATGAGCGGCAGGCCAAAGAGCTGTTCCTTCTTCGAAAGACCCTGGAGGAAATGGAGCTTCGTATTGAGACTCAGAAGCAGACCTTAAATGCTCGGGATGAATCCATCAAGAAGCTTCTGGAGATGTTGCAGAGCAAAGGACTTTCTGCTAAGGCTACTGAGGAAGACCATGAGAGAACGAGACGTCTGGCAGAGGCAGAGATGCATGTTCACCATCTAGAAAGCCTTTTGGAGCAGAAGGAAAAAGAAAACAATATGTTGAGAGAGGTAAGTGGTTGCTTTTTTGATTGTTGTGATTTATTGATTGTCTCTTTTTTCTGATTAGTGAGCATCTTGGCCTAAATAAATTTATGTGCTCTGCTGTGCTAGTGGAAAAGTATTTCAAGTTTTGTATTTAAGTGCGTCACTGATTTCTGTTCTGATTTGGTCTCTTGTATGGGTTAACTTCATCTTTTGGTGTGTATACTGGCTTGTTGGGTCTTTTCTTCTTTTACCCCCTAATTTCTAAAGGCTCATTTGTTGTTAGAAGGACACAAAATTTTTTTGGCTTCTTACTCATCTCTGGATTTGTTCATAGAGACAACACAACACAACCAGAATCTGAGTAGCTATTGTTCAATTTTAAAATATTAATAGAAAGTAAATGGTTATCTCAGTTTAATGTGCTTATGAAGTCCTTGGCAGGAGTAATGGATGTTTGCCCTGTGGTTTCCATGGAAACTGTTGCCTTGCTATAAAAGATATGTGATAAAAATCATTTGCTGCCATGGAGGCATAGCTAGAAAGAATGATATGGAGAAATACTATTATTTATTTTTTAGAGAGGAAATTTAAGCTTTAGCTGACTCTAGTGATATTGATAATTGTTTACTTTTCTAGGTAATTTTTCATTTAAAGAAAGCATAAAGGAAGAATTCATTTTATATTGAGTTAAAAAATTAACAGAACAGCTTTTGTATTTATGGCCAGACTTCAGATAATCTTTACATGTGGACAGAGGAAGAGATTCCCTAACTGTATTAGTGGGAGTCTGAGTAATTCTTTTTAAAATGAAATGTGAGGAAGGAGGTTTAAAAAATAGTAGAGTCCCAAAGCAACAAAATAGAAGTAAAAAAAAAATACTTCTAAATTGGTAGTTGTTACATAATCCCTCCTTTTGTAACAAATTTGAAATATTTATTTACAGTGAGGACATTTTTATTTTTGAATGAGTTCATTATTAATTTATTTATTTATTGAGACAGGATCTTACTATATTGCCCTTGGTAGTGGGGGCCATGGCATCACAGCTCACAGCAACCTCAAACTCTTGGGCTTAAGTGATTCTCTTGCTTCAGCCTCTTAAGTAGCTGGGAATATAGGTGCCCACCACAACACCCAGCTATTTTGTTATTGTTGTTACCATTGTTGTTTAGGAAGC
Organism: Galago senegalensis; assembly: GCA_963575145.1. Lineage (NCBI taxonomy): Eukaryota > Metazoa > Chordata > Mammalia > Primates > Galagidae > Galago > Galago senegalensis. Next base: position 8,420 of record CAUYTI010008961.1, on the reverse strand, counting down.
CTGGGCCCAGTTCAAACCTGCCAGCCCTATTGCATGTGGCTGGTGCCCTAATCACTGAGCTACGGGTGCCGAACTTCATTGTTTTTTAAAAACATGATTTTATTACACAGAAATCCATTGTAGGAAATTAGAAAAATTTAGAAGATAGATTAGCAAAAACTTAAAACTCAGGGTATTGTTATTATCTATTATCTATTGTTATTATCTATTATTGTTATTATCTATTATCTAATTATTGCTTTTTGTCATATGCTTCTAGTCATTTTTGTTATTTATGCAGTTTTCACTGTTTCTGTTTCTTCCTTTCTCTTAACAAAGGTAGAATTCTATACATCACCACTGTTCAATAAAACTTTCTGTGAGGATGATAATGTTCTGTGTCTGCTCTGTCAAATATAGTAGCCACTGTCCTTGGCAGTTATACCAACAGTTGCCATTAGGAATATGGCATCTTCTTACAGGAAACACATTCATACCACTTAAAATTATTTAAGAGTAAGTAGAAATGATTGTTTTAGAAAAAATGTTTAGAATGCTTCTTCTCTTTTCTGTTTCTCCCATTGACTCATATGCCCTACCTCCAATTTGAATTCTTCTGTGAAGTTTTCCTTGTGTAGTTTTATACGTGATGGAACCAGTCATACTATAGTATTCTAACATATATGTTTCTTGACTATTCACTTAATGTTTCACATGAAGGGAATGTGTGCTCTCTTTTAGTCCTTTTGGGCTGCTTTAACAAAAATAAGATAGACTAGGTGGTTTAACTGTTTCTTATGGTTCTGCAGGCTAGGGGGTCCAAGATCAAGGTATCAGCAGATTCAATGAGGACCTGTCTCCTGATTCACAGATGTCTGGCTTTTCACTGTGTCCTCATATGGTGAGGAGGGGCCTAGACAGCTCTCTGGGGTCCCTTTTTTAAGGACGCTAATCCTAGTCATGAGGGCTCTACCTTCATGATTGATTGAATTACCTCCTAAAGGCCCCACCTCCTAATAAATACCCCATCACATGTGGGGTTAGGATTTCAACATACAACTTTTAAGGGAACACAAACAATTTTGATCTTTCATGTTGCCAGTGTCTAACAAATACATAATGGGTACTTAAGAAATGTTAGTTGAACAAGTTGAAATACAGGCAAAGGTAGTTAGTTAATTTTAAGCCTGGAGCATGAAGAAAGGAAAGCTTTTCAGGTTCTTTTTTTCCCACGAATGTTAACCTCTGGGTACCAAAACCTGATGAAGGTTAAAAAACAAAGTAAACCACCAAACCAGTTTTGCTTATGAGTTTAGATATAGAAATTATAAATAAAAGACCAGCAGATAGAATTAGAATTATAATCAAAGATAATATTGTATGACCAAAAGGAATTATTCCAAGAATTCTAGGATGACACAGTATACCGTACACATTCATGATTTGTAATAGGCAAAAGGAAAAGAGAACCTCACAGTATTTGATGGCTATCTCAAGGACATTGGATAAAATGTTACACATTTTTACAGTCAAACCCAAAAACTTTATTTAGAGCTGAGTCTTGCTGTGTTTCCCAGGCTGGCCTCAAACTCCTGGCTCAAGTGATCCTCTTGCCTCAGCCACCCAAAGTGCTGGGATTATAAGTGTCAGCCACCATGCCTGGCATAAACTCTTAATAAAATAAGAATTGAATGATACTTTTAGAACATAATATGAATTCTATAATATTCATATTCAACATAATATGAATAAATAAATGCATATTATAAATATATATTTCAAACTACTAGCCATTTTTGTGCTTACTGATGACATACTAGACATTCCCATTAAAGTTAGAAAGGGTCAAAGATAGTTGTGCTCATTAGTATTTAATTGTTCTGGAAATATGAGGGGAATTAGATAAGAAAATGGAATAAATAATATTAGTAATGGAAAGAAAGACTGGGGCTAAGTTTTTATTATAGTATAGATGAATACACTATGTAAGGGTATTAGCCACACACAGTTGCTCATGCTTGCAGCCACTTGGAAGGCTGAGGCTGGAGGATCCATGGCAGAGACCAGCCTGGGCAACATAGCAAGAACTCATCTCAAGCCAGGCCTACTAGATGGCGCCTATAATCCTAGTATTTTGGGAGGTCAAGGGGGGATTGTTTGAGCTCAAGAGTTCTAGACCAGCCTGAGCAAGAGCAAGACCCCATCTCTACTAAACACAGAAAAAAATAGACAAGTGTTGTGGTAGGCACCTATAGACCCAGCTACTTGGGAGGCTGAGGCAGGAGGATCAGTTGAACCCAGGAGTTTAAAAGGTTGCTGTGAGCTAGGCTGATAGCAACTTTAGCCTGGGCAGTGGAGTAAGGTTCTTTCTCAAGAAAACAAACAAACAAAACTCATCTCAAAAGTCATTTTTCCCCAAATCTAAATACTCAATGTAATTCCAATGACAGTTTTTATTTTTATTTATTTATTTTTGAGGCAAAGTCTCACTATGTCGCCCTTAGTAGAGTTCTGTGGCGTCACAGCTCACAGCAACCTCAAACTCTTGGGCTTAAGTGATTCTCTTTCCTCTGCCTCCTAAGTAGCTGGGACTATAGGCGCCTGCCACAATGCCTGGCTATTTTTTTTGTTACATTTGTCATTGTTGTTTAGCTGGCCCAGACTGAGTTTGAACCTGCTAGCTTCTGCGCATGTGGCCAGTGCAGTAACCACTGTGCTACAGGTGTTGAGCCACCAGTGAGAGTATTTTTGAGACATGTCCACGTGATTTTGCAGGTTATTTGCATGAGGGACAAAGTGGGGAGACTTACTACATAGATCGTGTTACATGTATTGAAAATCCATTGATGCAGGAACACATAACTAGATCAATGAAACAGAATATTTAAGTTCAGAAATAATAGAGTGTTAGGCATATGATGAATTCTGTTAAATTAAAATAAAGAGCTAATTAAAAAAAAAATACAAGCAGCTTGGTGCCCATAGCTCAATGAGCAGGGCACCAGCCACATACACCAAGGCTGGCAGGTTCAAGCCTGGCCTGGGCTAGCTAAACAACAGTGACAACTGCAACCAAAAAGAAAAAATACCCGGGTGTTGTGACAGGTGCCTATAGTCCCAGCTGCTTGGGAGGCTGAGGCAAGAGAAGCGCTTAAGCCTAAGAGTTTGAGGTGGCTGTGAGCTGTTACTCCACGGCACTCTACCGAGGGTGACATAGTGAGACTATCTCAAAATAAATACATAAATAAATATAAAAAAATAAATGCACAAGAAGAAAATGGAAGCCAAATGCTTTTAATATAGTTTCTGACAGGAAAGAATTATGCCCTAGCAAGAATTAAAAAAAAAACCCAAACCTGTATATGTTAGAAAATATATATAAGAAGTTAAAGTAACTTGTGGTAAAGTTTTGTGACTAATACATAAAGATTGTTTTCTCGAGCAATGAGATGCTAGATGGAACTTGGTATGGCATTTCCTTTCTCGTGTATTCAACAGTTATTTACTGAGCCTTTAATATGTATTGATCCTGGGATAGATATTAGGTATTCATTTTCATAACAGAGCATGTGGTCTGTGTCCTTCTAAAACTTAAAAATGTGATGGGAGACAATATAATTATGAGACAAAGTAAATGAATTGAGTGTAGTGTTAATTATGTTGGGAAAGGAGATTTCTTAAACCAGTTAAGTGTCTTAGAGGAGATGACCTTTAAATGGAGATCTGAAAACAGAGAGGAAGCCAGTCTTACTGAGCATTTGGGCAAAGTCATTTCATGAAGAAGGTTAACAGTTTCAAAGGCCTGTTAAGGAGTTTTGTAGGAACTGGAGGAGGCTAGAAGGCAAGGCAAGTGGTGTAAAGGGAAAACTTTATGAGAGAAGTTGGAGAGGTAGCCAGAGTGAGAGTCATTCATTCCAGTCACTAGATATTTATTGGGCACCAACCATGTGCAAAGCCCTAAGGAGATAGTAGTGAATAAAACAAAATCTGTGCTCTCTTAGAGACAGAATACCTGCCTTCATGATTCTTACAGATGATGCAACAGTTGTGTTCAAAATGCAAGAGAAAACTATTCGGGCAACGCAATCTCATTTAGCTTTTAAAATTTGCTGATTGTGTTGAGAATACATGGGGAGGAAAAGACAGGAAGGGATAAGGGAGTCTACTAAGGAACTACACAGCTCTAATCTAGGTTAAGTGAATGGTGACTTGAAATGATTGTTGGATATATAAATAATAGTAAAATCAAGAAAGGCAAAAAAAATTTTGTGTTGATAATACTAGGGTATCCATAGACTTTATTATTTATTGGACTTTTGTCCATCTTAAAAAAATTGGTATTTCATAAATTCTAAGACTCATAGTTTTTCCCCATTTTAACAGTATGAAATTGAGTGACGTCTTAACACTTGATGGCATCTCTTTCAGCAAAGCAGCAACCCTGATATATTTGTTTGCCTGTGTATTCATACATAGAATCTTGGCTGTTCATCTTATCATCGCTTCATTTGAAGTATGAACATTGTTAACTTTGTCATGTTAATTTTAATGGTTGCTTGATATGTCTTCAGAAATTTTCTGTGAATCAGCATCAAAATAAAGTTACTCGGTATGGAGAAACATATAAAAACAGTTCATAATGGTAAGTGATTAATATGGTTAAAGTCTGTTTAGATAAGTAAAAACCAGCTGGGTGTGTTGGCTCACACCTGTAATCCTAGAACTCTGGGAGGCTGAGGTGGGTGGATCATCTGAGCTCAGGAGTTCAAGGCCAGTCTGAGTAAGACCCAGACCCTGTCTCTAGTAAAAACAGAAAAACTAGCCAGGCATGGTGGCAGGTAGCTGTAGTCCCAGCTACTCAGGAGCTAAAGCAAGAGGATTGCTTGAGCCTAAGAATTTGAGGTTCCTTTGAGCTCCGATGCCATGACACTGTACCCAGAGTGTCGGAGTGAGACTCTGTCTCAAGAAATAAACAAACCAACAAATAAATAAGTAAAAAACAAAAGATCTTGAAATCAGTATGAAATAAAACTAAATGATAGAGCTGTGTACCATGATGCATTTGGAGGCATTTCCTCTCATATCTTTATAGCACATAAGCAGTGGTGTCTTACAATCAGTGGCACCTTAAATTTGATGAAATATGGTAACATTAACTTAGTATTTTATTTGTATCTAGTGGCATTCGTCATTAGTTTTTCATTTTATATATCAATATGATTCTGTATATAGAAAATAAATATTCCCCCCCCCAAACAAAGCCACAGAGGAAAAAGAGAATGTTGGCACTGTATTTTCTGTGTGAATTGAAATTACACTGTTGGGTGATTACTTACTCTTAGATTTTGTACGTTTTTGATGTAGTCCTTTTCCTTTGATTGATAGGAGAGTGAGGACATCTATTGGACAAATGCTGAATTACAGGAAAGATTAGATTTATACTTCGAGCCTGGCCACATGGAGTTTCAACCAACTTTATAGGGTGATCCTGTTATATAACAAAATTTGATCCCCAACTTTGGTTCTCGTTTTTTTGGCAGAAAATACCTAAGTTGGATGAAAATTTTTTGATCTTCAGTCCATATGCATACAAAGCATTGTCTAGGGGCCAACTAAATAATATATTTCAGTATATGCTCCTATTTTTAAAAAACATAGATGCTCTTGTGAAAAATAAAATGTAACATTGTTTTAAAACATTATTGCAGTCTGCCAGATTTTTGTCATGTCAACAAACTTTATAAGTGTTATCATATTAGGGTTTTCAGAAACATTTGAGGCTAACAGTGCTAATAAGTAGAATCTAATAAATAGATTCTCGAGGCTAAGAATTCTGACTCTAACTAGCTCAACTGATGAATGCCTATCAGTGTTATTGAGGACTGAAAAGTATAAGCAGAGGAGATTGAGGAAAAACAGATACATAGAGAAAAAACAAAATAGATAATAGGAGGAACTAAAGAAATAGAGATTCCTATTGTAGTGATTTTAGAAAAATGAAAATAGTCTCATACCTTTTTGAAAAACTTATTTTTTTTATAGCACTTTGAGTTGCTGTTTTAATTCATACTTTATTTATTCAGGCTATTCCCCCTCCCCCTTTTGTGTGTCATTTGTCCCTCGGTTCTGTTTTGCAAGATAGCTTTTTCTAAGCATAATACCATTACAAGAGATGGTAAGGGTTTAAGTACAGTGCCTCTGGACGTTGCTTAAGGTACCAAAAAAGGAGTGGGGGTTCTTTTCATTTGCCTCTCCTTTATTTCTGCCTCCTCTGTGTTGTGTAAACCCAGAACTTGTATGGAGGATTGAATCCGTGAGGGACTTTGTGAACAGCTTGAAGCTTCTACAATTGAGGTGGGAAGAAATCTCAAACATTAGTACTACCCTTTAGTTACAAATGCTCCTTTCTCTTAGGTGTTTAAATAAAAGTTAACTTACTTTTAAAACAAGACAACTGAAAAAAAAGAGAATTATGAAATTTTATTCCTAACTTGTTTGTTTTCCACCTCTAGATACTGTTCTTAGTAAACGAATGAGAAAGAATGAACACATTCTCTACTGTCTACCTCAGTTGACAGTATAACAAGATCCATATTCTTTCTCTAATTTCTTTTTTGAATGACATTTTTCAGGCCAAAAGGAGCAAAATAAAATGAGCAAATAGCATATTCTTACACTTGTTTGAATAGTATGTACGTTCATTTCTGTTTCCAGGTTTCCTATCTTTATTAACAGTGCATGAGTCGGAGGCTTGATGTGTTTAGTGGGAAGGAGGAGTTTATCAGCTCTGTGCTGCAAGATGTGTTCAAAAGGAACTTTAATGTGTAGGCTTCTGGATGGAAATTTGTTATGGGCATCGATTTTAAAATGTCTTAATAGGAAAGCCTTCTTCCTATGAGTGGTTTAAAAGGCATCTTAGTTCTTTATTGTATGCAGAGAAGGATTTTTTATTCAAATAGATTTCTACTTTTTTTTTTTTTTGAGACGGAGCCTCAAGCTGTCCCCCTGGGTAGAGTGCCATGGCTTCACCCTCACAGCAACCTCCAATTCCTGGGCTTAAGCGAGTCTCCTGCCTCAGCCTCCCAAGTAGCTGGGACCACAGGCGCTCGCCACAACGCCTGGCCATTTTTTGGTTGCAGCCATCATTGTTGTTTGGTGGGCCCAGGCTGGGCATTCGAACCTGCCACCTTAGGTGTATGTGGCTGGCGCCTTAGCCGCTTGAGCCACAGGCGCCGAGCCGATTTCTACTTTCTTTATATTTTGCTTGTATGCTTCCTTGGGTTTAAAAATTATAATAGTTTCACTTTAAAGCATCTAGAAACTACCTATTTGGAATTAGGTAATGAGGGAAGGGAGAAGTCAGATAAAAGTTTTATACTTATATATTTAAGAAATGTTATTAAATATTTCCGTGTGCCCAGTTGAGCACCTTATTTACAGTATAGAGAATAGATTCAATATGGACAAACTGTAGGCTGGAAGAAGTAGGCTGATGAGTTTGTTGTTTTAATGCAGGTGAGAGATTGTTATGGCCCAAACTAATGTGTTAGGTGTTAAGCTGGAAGAAAAAATTAAGAGATTTAAAAAAATTTTGATACAGATATAGAAGGTAGTGTAAATTAGATGTGTAGTTCAGTATATTACAAAGTAAGCACCCTTGTAACCACCACTCAGGTCTAGAAATAGAACTTTTACCACTCATAAGTGCCACTCATAAGCCAACCAGGAGCCCTCCAAGGTGCAACATCCCAATCAGAACTCTTTCCCTTCCCTCTAAAAGTATCCTAGATTTTATGGTTGCTATGCTCTTTTTTTTTTTTTGAGAGAGTCTTACTATGTCACCTTTGGGTAGAGTGCTGTGGCATCACAGCTCATAGCAACCTCAAACTCTTGGGCTTAGATGATTCTCTTGCCTCAGCCTACCAAGTAGCTGGCTATAGGTGCCCACCACAACACCCAGCTATTTTTTTGGTTGCAGTTGTCATTGTTGTTTAGCTGGTCCAGGCTGGTTTCAAACCTGACAACTTCAACGTATGTGGCCGGCTCTATAACCACTGTGCTATGGGTGCCAAGCCAGTAGTCATGCTTTTGTTTTTGATTAATATTTATCCTCTGTCTATATCCCCAAAATTATATACTAGGAATCTATAATGCATATTGCTTTATATATTAATGTCATTTCTAAGTATCAGCCCTAAATATTGTGGCTCTGTTTTGTCTATCTTTTAAAAATATGCTTTAAATTTCTTAATTACAGATTTCCCCTTAATTCTTCATTTTTTCCTCTTTTTTTTTTTTTTTTGAGACAGAGCCTCAAGCTATTCCCCTGGGTAGAGTGCCGTGGCTTCACTGCTCACAGCAATCTCCAACTCCTGGGCTCAAGCGAGTCTCCTGCCTCAGCCTCCCAAGTAGTTGGGACCACAGGCGCCCACCACAACACT
>CAUYTI010008960.1:0-13010 GCA_963575145.1 Galago senegalensis | reverse complement strand
CTGTGGTCCCAGCTACTTGGGAGGCTGAGGCAGGAGACTCGCTTGAGCCCAGGAGTTGGAGGTTGCTGTGAGCAGTGAAGCCATGGCACTCTATCCAGGGGGACAGCTTGAGGCTCTGTCTCAAAAAGAAAAAAAAGAGCTCAAATTAGACCTCCCATTTGATCCCACAATCCCATTACTAGGCATCTTCACAAACCAAAAAAAAAAAAAATCATTTTATCCTTAGGACATTGTTTATCACAGCTCAATTTACAATCACCAAGATATGGAAACAACCTAAATGCCCACCAACCCAGGAATGGAATAACAAACTGTGGTATATGTATACCATGGAATACTATTCAGCAAAAAAAAGATGGAGACTTGGCATCTTTTGTATTAACCTGGATGACGTTCAAATACATTCTCCTTAGGAAAGTATCACAAGAATGGAACAGCAGGCTCAGCGCCTGTAGCATAGTGGTTATGGCGTCAGCCACATACAGCAAGGGCGGCGAGTTCAAACCCGACCCAGAACAGCTAAACAACAATAGCAACTGCAACCAAAAATAGCTTGTGGTGGGCACCTGTAGTCCCAGCTACTTGGAAGGCTGAGGGAAGAGAATCGCTGTGAGCTGTGACACCACAGCACTCTACCAAGGGCATCAGCTTGAGACTCTATCTCAAAAAAAAAAATGGAAAAGCAAGTGCCAGGTACACTCAATACGAATATGATGCCAGTAGATGATCTAATACGTGCCCACCTAAGAGAAAAACTCAATTCAATTCAAGTTGGGGGAGGGAGAACAAGGAAAGGGGAGAGAGTAAGAGGAAGGGAGATTTGTGTGTGCCTACTGAATGAACACAATGTGAGGGTATATGGCACACCTCTTAGGTGTGGGACACAACTACAAGAGGGACTCTACTTATCAAATGCAAACATTTTAACTTAGTTGTTTGTACCCTCTCATTAGCCTGAAAAAAATGAAAAGAGGCTTATTTAGCTCATGGTGGTTCTGTATGCTGGGAAGTATAAGAGGCATGGCAGTAGCCACTGCTTGGCTTTTGGTGAGGGCCACATTAAAACATGGTAGAGAAGGTCTAAGGGGAAGAAATACTTGTAAAGAGAGCCAAACAGGAGGAAGAATCTCATTTTATATCAGCTCATTCTCATGGAAACTAATCTATTTCCAAGGCAACTAATCCAATTGCATGATGGTGAGAACTCACTATCACGAAAACAGCACCCAGATACCTCCCAACACCATTCTACTGGGGATCAAATTTCAATATGAGAATTAATGGGGATAATAAACCACATCAAAACCATAATATGTGGTTATACTTTTTGAGATCTTGCGTAAGAACTTGCCTCAAAAAAATTTCCTAAAAATACCAACCAGTTCTATTCTCCAACACCCCTGGTTGTACAAGTGATCCAATAGTGATATATAGAGCATTTGCCTAGGGAATGCTGAGAGGTGGAGAGGGTAACTGGAAACCCTAAAGTTATACTAAGTTACATTAAATGATAGATTAACCATTGAATATCCAGATCATTATCAAATAATACAAAATAGTGCAACATCAATTGCTACATGTAAATTTAAATTCATCTACTTGTGACTTTTTTTTTTCTTAGAGAGGGTGATCTCCCTATATTTCTCAGGCTGGCCTCACCCTCCTGAAGTACTGGGATTATAGATAGGACTCATCATACCCAGCTACTTTGGGCTTCTTAATTTTTACTAAAAATACTTGAATCTGTTGATAAATATGTCCATTGCCACATAAGGACATAAAAAAATTGTACTATGAGGAAGCATATGTCTCTAGAAATTATGAAAGGGTATGTCCATAAATTTTCTAATCTACTACAGAAGGTTGGCATGTGACAGTTCATAACTCCTTGCTTCTTAATTTTCACTGGAAATTAAGGCTACTAAGGGTTAAGGATTCTAATCAATATACTTAAAATAACTAACTACTAACTACTTTTAATAACAAGGGTAAGGAAAATATTTCTCTATATTAAGTGTGCAAGCAAAGTAAGATATGCTTTGATAAGTAAAAATAAGATATAAAGGGTGCATTTTTTGTTAAGACAAAAAGAGTAGAGGTTATTTAAATGTTGTTTCAATAAAGGACAAGGAAAATAAAAGACAAAACCCAAAATGGATGCAAAATGTTGTAAAGGGAGAAAGAGAGACAAAGAGAGAGAAACATATCACATGTGGTCACACGGGTTAACATTGAATGGATTTTCTTATAAAAGTCTTTAAATGAGCTTTGATATTAATAGCATACCTATGCAAAACTAGAATTTGAATTTCTCTGTTAAAATGAAAAACTTTTTGGATTATGATAAAGGGTTTTCCTTTACCTGTTGAATAAGTAAGATGTCTAGAAACAAAGATCCTGTGTCCTGTCAAACATAAAAATATTTTTAACATCTAACTCTAGTAAGATTAGCCCACGTCACAAAATCCCAAAACGAGTGATGTGGCGTGGATGCGGAGAAAAGGGAACACTTCTACACTGCTGGCAGGAATGCAAACTAATGCGTTCCTTTTGGAAAGATGTTTGGAGAACACTTAGGGATCTAAAAATAGACCTGCTATTTGCTCCTACAATTCCTCTACTAGGTATATATCCAGAAGACCAAAAATCACATTATAACAAAAATATTTGTACCAGAATGTTTATTGCAGCCCAATTCATAATTGCTAAGTCATGGAAGAAGCCTGCATGCCCATTGATCCACGAATGGATTAATAAATTGTGGTATATGTACACCATGGAATATTATGCAGCCTTAAAGAAAGATGGAGACTTTACCTCTTACATGGGAAGCATTGTAAAATAATAAATAATCCTTAGGCCAGGCACAGTTAGTTCCTCATGCCTATAATCCTAGCACTCTGTCAGGCTGAGGCAGGAGGATCTCTGGAGCCCCAGTGTTCAAGACCAGCCTGAGCAAGAGCAAGACCTCGTCTCTACCAAAATAGAAAAAAAATAGCCAGGTGTTATAGGGGGGGCACCTGTAGTCCCAGCTACTTGGGAGGCTGAGGCAGGAGAATTACTTAAACCCAGGAGTTTGAGGTTGCTGTGAACTAGGCTGATGTCATGGCACTCTAGCCTGGGCAACAGAGTGAGATTCTGTCTCAAAAAAAAAAAAAGACTTTACCTTCCTGAGGTTATGCAGTAGAACCTCTATAAGTTGACCACCAGGGGACTGTAACAAACTGGTGAACATGCCAAGGTGGTCAACATAAGGAACATCCATTGAGTATATGTGGTGTATGTCCAGTCTATGAAAATTAGGTCAACTTAAGGAGGTGGTCAATGTAGGGAGGTGGTCAACTATGAAGATTCTACTGTATTTATAAAGATATATATAATATTAATATAAGTGTTTCAAAACTATATATAACATTCCTAGCACTCTGTCAATGTCTCACTGTCTATATGTCCTGGTGTGAAGTTATTGTCACTAATTTAATCCTTTTTAATAACCAAATTTCATTGTCAATAGCATTATAGTGAGCTCTCATTAGATTGTTAGCTATGGCTATTTTAAATATTTTGTCATTCACAGGCAGTTACTATTTTACTCTGGTTTTCCCTGATAGCTTTTACAATCAGCTGTAGGCAAGAAATAAAAGTGCTTCCTGTTCAGGGCGGTGCGTGTGGCTCAAAGGAGTAGGGCACTGGCCCCATATGCTGGAGGTGGTGGGTTCAAACCCAGCCCTGGCCAAAAACTGCAAAAAAAAAAGTGCTTCATGTTCAAAGAGATTCATGGAAAAGACTCTGTCTGACAAGTACTCTGGAATACAGATTTAACATATCAATATATTGATAACTTTAAGATATACCACTGAGTACAAATTCCCAGAACTCTAGTTAAAAAAAAAATGCTGGTGAATTCAGAATCAAGATGAAGCAGAGCAAGAATTAATTATATGGGACCAAATAAACTCATGAAGATGATTATAATTTTTATGACTTTTTTTGTTTGGAACATTATGGTTCCTTAATATTTTGTTTTCCAGATTTTAAAAAACCCTTTTTCTTTTTTTTTCTTAAACTATCTTCAAGTTACAAAAATTTGGTAGATTATACCTTTAAGAACAAAAAACACACATTTGGGTGGCGCCTGTGGCTCAAAGGAGTAAGGCACCGGCCCATAAGCCGGAGGTGACAGGTTCAAACCCAGCTCCAGCAAAAAAAAAAAAAAAAAAATTATTTTTCTTTCTGTCTCATCCTTCCAGAATTTAGAAACTCTTATAGTTACTTGCATAACTTGCATAACAATAAGGATCTGTTCTCCTTGTAGCAAGATAAACTTGGAAACACTGGTTATATTATCATGGCTTTCAATAGAATGTCATATTTGAAAATGATGTACATAGAATTAAATAAGACCAGACAGATATTAGGAACAAAGTTTGACATTATGGGGCCAGTGCTTACAAAGCCCTCTGGGAACACCAGATTGATACCTGACTTACAGATGATTAAGAACAGTTAACTTCCTGACAGGCTTACAAAACTTAAGATATATTAGGAACCTCCAGAACGGACAAATTCACCCACATCTATAGGTATTGGTAGGCAAATACTGATAACAAGTTCTTAGCTTAGTTTCCTAGTCTCAAGATGCTTTTAAATGTCTAATTTGAGATTTCTTACTAAAAGCTCCAACAAAGCAGACTTAACAATGCCTATATAGTCAATCACTATTCTTGCTGCACTTAAGTAAATAATTAGGGCAAGTTTAATGAGACTATGCTTATTCTGTAAACAAATTAGTCTTAGTTTGATTATCTTCAATAGAAATGATACTGAATGGCTGGGAGCCCTGGCTCATGCCTGTAATCCCACATTCTAGGAGGCCAAGGTGAGTGGATTGCCTGAGCTCAGGGGTTCGAGACCAGCTTGAGCAAGAGCGAGATCCCATCTCTAAAATTAGCCAGGCATTGTGGCAGGCACCGGTAGTCCCAGCTACTTGGGAGGCTGAAGCAAGAGAATCAGTTAAGCCCAAGAGTTTGAAGTTGCCGTGAGCTATGATGCCATAGCCCTCTACTGAGGGTGACAAAGTGAGACTCTGTCTCAAAAAAAAGAAGGTTTCTTGTACCCTCAATGAATCCCCAACAATAAATTAAATTTTAAAAAAAGAAAAGAAAAAGAAATGGGAGTGATTGTAGAGAGAAAGAAATCTATGTTTGAATAAAAAATATATCACATCTTTGTGGATTATCAAATTCTAGTCATGTTCACTGGCTTTGAGCTTTTATTTTTGTACTTTTAAAAACTACATCCTGCTGTTCTATGTACTTTGCCAGTAATTAACATTTGTAATATTTCTCTCACCCCTCTGACTTGGTGCCACTGAAAACTAAAACCTGACTGCCCACATCACTATTGGGACTATCTAAAAAGTTCCTTAAGAAAAAGCTGGACTCTTCCATGCTGTGCTCTAAGAAATAACCATAAACACTACACTGTAATCTTAGAAATTCAGTGGGTTGCCGCTGCCTAGTCTCACTATCTCATCTAAAGATGCTTCAAGCCCCACATCTAAAATTCTCAACTGATTACCCTATGGACTAAAAAACTAGGTTTATAATTTTTCTAACAATTAACCTTTTGTTTTGATCGAAATTCCCCCCCAAATGCTTGATTGCTCATACCATTTAACGGCTTACCTCATGGGGGGATTCAACTCCCACCTACACCACTTCCTCCTGAAATGGAGCACACTATTTAGTGGACTGACCTATTCCCAAGACCATGAGACTGATTCATTAAGATATGAGAAATGTATTTAGATTTGTTCTTATTGTTTCAATCTGTGTTTTTCTCCCCCTTTACAGATCTCTTACCTTGAAACTTCTAACCTGAGTCTCTATCCAGAGCCATCAATTTGACCTTTAATATGTGAAATACCTTGAATTTTCTAATAGGAGAATGAAGGTTAGCAGAATATGCCACTTGAAAATATAACACTTTGGCATATCGACTATTTTTTATTGAAGATAATTAGGATTCAATATTTTTTATTGAAGACAATTAGGATGAAGCAAATTCAAACAAAGCTCTCTGCTTACTTCCTAGTTGCCTAAAAGCAGGACATAAATTTGTAAATATGTCTCCCCTCCCCTTGTAACAGAAGTAAGCACCTGAAAAGGGGCAAAATATTTTAGGAGTTGTCTCTCTAAAACCCCTCACCCTTGCTAGGGAATTAAAACCTGTACTCCTGCCTGAGGCTAGTAATCAAAGAAGCAGAGGAGTGTTCTTTGTTTTAAATCATAAGAGATGGCTTAACAAAATTGTCAGGACAGATGTCACAAGATTGCCTTCATCAGAAAGGCTATAGTTTAACAACAATAGCCCAAAGCTCAAAACCTCCCTTAAAAGCTCCATATCACTAACCGTCTTAACACAATAACTAAGAAAATGGCTCCCCTGTGGCTCAAGTGGCTAAGGCACCAGCCATATACACCTAAGGTGGCGGGTTCCAATCCAGCCCGGGCCTGCCAAAACAACAATGACGGCTGCAACCAAAAATAGCCGGGCTTGTGGCGGGCACCTGTAGTCCCAGCTACTTGGGAGGCTGAGGCAGGAGACTCACTTGAGCCCAGGAGTTGGAGGTTGCTGTGAGCTGTGATGCCACAGCACTCTACCCAGGGAGATAGCTTGAGGCACTGTTTCAAAAAAAACTAAGAAAATGACATAAAGGCTATGTTAACCAGTTTGATGAAAATATTTCAAATTGTATATGAAAACACCACACTCCATATCTCTGTTTAAAGGAAGGACAATGGCTCTTTTTTTTTTTTTTTTACAATTTTTTAGTTTTATTGAGGTACATTTAATGGCATACAATAAATTGCTCATATTTAAACTGTATAATTTGATGAGTTTTGACATATGTATACACCATGAAACCATCACAACAATCAGTATAGTGAACATATCCATTATTTCTAAAAATGTCCTTGTGTCCCTTTGTAATCCTTCTTCTTTTTTTTTTGAGGCAGAGCCTCAAGCTGTCGCCCTGGGTAGAGTGCTATGGCATCACAGCTCACAGCAACCTCCAACCTCCAACTCCTGGGCTCAAGCAAGTCTCCTGCCTCTGCCTCCCACAATGCCCAGGTATTTTTTGGTTGCAGCCGTCATTGTTGTTTGGTGGGCCCAGGCTGGATTTGAAAACCCGCCAGCTCAGGTGTATGTGGCTGGCACCTTAGCCGCTTGAGCCACAGGCGCTGAGCCTATAATCCTTCTTCAAGGCCTTTCTGCCACCACCCCCTCAGGCAACCACAGAATTGATTTCTGTCAGTACAGTTTTAATTTTCTAGAATTTATATAAATGGAACCATACGGTATACATTCTTTTTGTTTGTCTTTGTTCATTTGGCATATTATTTCAAGGTTCATCCAAGTTGTTGCTTGTATAAATAATTCATTTCATTTCATTACTGCCTAGTATTTTATTGTATGAATATAGAAAAATTTGTTTATCCATTCACTTTTTTTCCTTGAGACAGAGTCTCACTCAGTGGCTCTGGGTAGAGTGCCATGGCATCATAATAGCTCACAGCAACCTCAGAATCCTGCACTCACATAATCCTCCTCACTCAGCCTCCTGAGTAGTTGGGACTACAAGCACCTGCCACAACACTCGGCTGGTTTTTCTATTTTTAGTATACATGGGGTCTTGCTCTGCTCAGAGGACAATGGCTCTTTAAGATGAAAGTCTGACATCTTCTTCAATTGCTGGTAAATTAATAAACTTCTCTTTCCTTTTCCTCAAACCACTTGTTTTTGTTCATTTGACCTGAGGACAAGTACCAAACTTTTGGTAACACCCTCTCTACCAGGAAGGACAGAAGTTAATCACCAGAGACAACTCTAGACCTTAACTGAGAGATGGCACCAGAGAAATCTACATAATAAGCCTTGCCAAAACAATAGTTATCTTCCATTAATTTCCCCCACATATTTATCTTCCTACAGTTTTCCACCCCTTGAAGTTCAAAGTCCTTGTCACTTCTCTACTAATTTATTGTTCTTTTGTTAATATGTTATCCAAAGCTCTAACCACCCCTTTGAGTCACTCATCACAAAATACTCCCATGTATACACATGATGCATGCGTATGTTAATAAGCTTCTGCTTATTTTTCTTTTGTTAATGTGTCTTGTCAGTCTATTTTACAAAGTCCAAGCCAATGAACCTAAGACAGATAGAAGAAAATATTCTTTAATCCCCTACAATGTTTTGCTGCAGGATCAGCAATAGCAGAGCAGCCACAAGTCTGGAGATACATCAGGAGTTCCCCCAAACAAATCTGACAGCATACTTTACATAGGTCTCTCTTCTAACTACCTTAGCGAGACTCGTTTTCTTAGAAATTGGATGTCTGTGGAGGAGATTAGGACAAAATCTATTATCTGGGTCAAATATTTAGGAGGGAGCTTCAAGTTTTTTTAACTTGTTCAGTTGAACTTAAAGCTGAAAAGTCTAATTCTCTATACCATACCATACATTTTCCTCTCAGAGTGAAATTTTGTCACCTCTGCAATTCTCTTTAACTTCATGACTCCCAATCAGCAAATGTTACTGAATCCAAAATGGGTCCAACTTAATTCCAGCTGTTCATGGCACAGAATAACCAGTTGTTAAGATGAGAATTGCCAAGGAAGAAAGGAATTTCTAATATGAAAGATGGCAGTTGGGAGAATTGACAAATCCATTCAATTAACAGAGTATGGGTTTTTTAACAAGGGTGTATAAGCCCAGGGACGAGTTGTAGGGAATAGTGAGTCTTGCCCAGAGGCCTTTGGAACCTCCACTCCTTTGTCTTGCAGAAATTCTGCCATTAATAGGAATCAATTCAAAAAGTTCAAGTACTTAGTTTAAGTAAGATGACCAGACGTCCAGCTTTTCAACAATTTGTCCCGCGTCCCTCGGTGTTTAAAAAAAGTCCCAATTTTTGGAAAGAATGCACAAACGGGCTGGAGAATAAGAAGGGAATATACGGTTTTCAGCTGCCATGTGGCTATTTCACCAGAATATGAGTTTTATATTATTTTTGTTAATTTTATAATGTTAAACTATAATAATAACAAATAATTGCTGAGAAGTTATTATCCAGAACTGCTTATCAAAGTTTGCGTTGCTGTCAGGCCCTGCCCTGCCCCGCCCCCTGCCCCTCCCCCCTCCCCCTGGCCATGTTGTCCCCCCTTACCGATGTTAAAATCTGGTCACCCTAGTTAAAGGAAATTTGAGAAGGGACACAAAGAAGGGGGTTTTGAGGGGGGATGGAAGGAAAGTCTTGCCTGCTGAACAAGGAAGTCTGAAGGGACCATAGGAACATTCACCACTCAGCAGTTCTCAAAAAAAAAAGGAAAAGAATGTGCTCATGAGGTAACCTAGGTAACCAATGACTAACAGGAAAAAGACAATAATCGATGACCAATAGGAAAGAGATAATTCCTAGAGGTGCAGAGAGGGCAATGAAAGAGTTGCAACCAATTTCCTCCCTCCTTCCCTCTCTCTCCCCCACCCCCTCCCTCCCCTCTTCTCCATGAGAAGGACCCACTTCTGACTCTCTGGAAATGCCCTAAACTTTCTCCTCGGTCTTAAATAAAATTTCTCTTTGTTATGCTGAAACTTGTGCAGGTTACTTTTTCTTTCTATTCACACAACCTGTGATGCTCCAGTTTTGTCTTCAGTTTCCACTCACTTCTCCTTTCAATTCCTGCTGTGCCTTGGTTGAACATTGTAGCTCACCCAAGTAATTGAACCAGGTCCCTGATATAGGGAACCAGGACTCCCAAACCCAACAAGATTATTTTTTTTATAAAAAAACATTTAGGAGTCATTGAAATTTGTTCATAGAGATCCTGAAAGGACTGACATTGTGAAGAAACCAAAATGAAATGAGAAAGGGGTCCCAATAAGGCACTGGCACACCAGCATTGTTTTAGTAATCTCCATTCCTTGTAGGAATGGGATGTTCTTTTATTCTTGTTCTTTGTTTTGTTTTTTTTCTAAAGCAATTCTGTGCTTCTTGAAATGAGAAATCAAGAAAGAAAATACAGCTTGAGACCATAATGTTTCTCATTCAGCATATAAATTTGATGTTTTTCATTCATCATATAAATTTGTTGCCAAACAGACCTGGTTGAATGAAATATATTTCTCTCAAAAATATAACTTCTGTGAGACATTACTACAACATTCTGAGAGAGAATACCTGAGAAGGGTGAGGTCTAGGAGCAGGATACACCTGCAAGTTCTTCTCCATGGTGACTCAGCTCTTGGGAATTTGTAACTTGGGAATTTCCAAGTTCTGTGAAATCCTGTAGTTCTGTAGGAGCTGGAATAGCATATCCCGCTTGATTCAAACTGGCCAGTGAGAGGGGTACCTGTGGGATGGAACTTTTTGACTGTTAATAAAAAGGGAAAGACCAAGCCAGTGGGGGAGCACAGCCATTTGGAAATTTTCTATGCTGTAAGCTCCCAGCTGGTAAATAAAGCCCTTCCTCTTATTGAGGCAAGAAAGTAAAATCAGGACTAAAAGAATCTGTCCTAGCCGCCTTGTGTAGGCCTCAGCCAAGCCGCAGGCATTTCTGTTGTCTGTATGTTCCTCCCTTGACATGCACGGGGCCTAGATTGTAACCTACTAACTTCCTTGGGTTTCTGTTGCCTTTGAGGGCAGTTGGTCCGACCGGTTTCAAGGACACAGGTGAATCTGACCTTCCCCCTTGAGCCCTGGACCTTGAGGATGATGTCATGTCTCTCTCTGTTTTATGACCCTCACGTGCACTCCCGCCCTGAAAAGTGGATAAAAGAGAGGCAAGAGATTGAGTCAAGGGGCTCAGTTTTGGGAAACACACTGGTGTTCCCAAATAAACCCACCGGCCCAATAAACCCACTTCCTCTAATCAACTGGTGCCTGGAGTCTTCTGTCTGTGTTGGTTTCCTGCTACATTATAAACATGATGTTTGGGTGCTCTTTCTCGCCGTTGGGCCTTGTCTTCCTGCAACAATTTCAGTGATTTTGGCTCGGCGCCTATAGCTCAACCAGCTAAGGCGCCAGCCACGTACACCTAAGGTGGCAGGTTCGAATCCCCATCCCAGACCCGCCAAACAACAATGACGGCTGCAACCAAAAAATGGCCGGGCGTTGTGGCGGGGGCCTGTGGTCCCAGCTACTTGGGAGGCGGAGGCAAGAGACTCGCTTGAGCCCAGGAGTTGAAGGTTGCTGTGAGCTGTGAGGCCACAGCACTCTACCCAGGGGGACAGCTTGAGGCTCTGTCTCAAAAAAAAAAAAATTCAGTGATTTTGGGATTGTTGTGATTGTGCCTAATACTTCTGTGAAAAGCAGGTATTGACAAACTAAACTGAAAACCCAATTAATCAACCTTAATAGCCCAATCTAGTTGTTCATGTGAGGCTTAAATGAGAAAATGTTATAAAAAGACTTATTTTAATGTGATTGACTCTTCATTGTAATCTATAAACTTTAAGGGAAGAAAACAATCTATCTTTTATCCATCTTAGGTTTATTGCTTGGGGTCCTACAAATTAAACTGTTAAAAGACAGATGTGTAGTAAGATAAAACCTTAAGGCTCCCCCTACAGCAGCCAACTGAATGAAACTCCTCTAGGCCAAGGGTGTACCCTAAAATTGAGTTGCTAGCCATGAGAAAGGAGATCAGATATGCCTCACCATGCCCCTTCCCTTCTTAGAGACAACCACTGTAACTCATTACCATGCCTAAGGATATGCAAGACAAACCTGCAGGTCTTCAATATACCAAACAAACCACTTGAGTCTGGGCATATGTCCCAAGTTTGTCTCTGATTAACAGGCCCTTACCTTCACTCAAATATTCCTTTTTACTGATTCCTGGTCTTTTAGACAAAGTCTAACTCTTTCAGTTGTCAACTGAAGAATTTTTAAATTCACCAATAACCTATAATGTAGCAGGAAACCAACGCAGACAGAAGACTCCAGGCACCAGATGATTAGAGAAAGCGGCTTTATTTTGGCCAGGGGAACTGGGAAACCCAGTGTTTCCAAAACCGAGCCCCCCCCCCCCAATCTCTTGCCCCTCTTCTATCCACTTTTCAGGGCAAGAGTGCACATGAGGGTTATAAAACAGAGAGAGACATGATATTATCCTCAAGGTCCCAGTCCCAAGGGGGAAGGTCAGATTCGCCTGTGTCCTTGAGACTGGTCCGGCTACCTGCCCTCAAAGGCAACAGAAACCCAAGGAAGTTAGTAGGTTACAATCTAGGCCCCATGCATGTCAAGGGAGGAACATACAGACAACAGAAATGCCTGCGGCTTGGCTAAGGCCTACACAGGGCGCCTAGGACAGATTCTTTTCAGCTCTGCTTTTACTTTTCTTGCCTCAGTAAGACTCTGCTTTGAGATGTCCCACCTTTTTAGGCCAAACCAACGTATGCCTTCTATGTATTGATTTATGACTTTGTTATGCCCGAAAATTCTCCCAAATAGCCCCGACAGACGAATCCGAGACACACTCCGACGTAGAAGGCAAGAGGTGAGTTTTATTCAGACCCGGGTCTGGACTCTCCTGGCATGCAAGCCTAGGACGAGCCCCGAACCTGGGGTGTGTGAGGTTTTTATGAGATACAGAAAGCAAGAGGGGAAGAAGGGTATGAGTACACTTTTGATTGGTGGTTGGTGATTTCATTAGTAAAGGAGGATTTGCATTGGTGGTTGATGATTTCACCAGTAAAAGAGGATTTGGATTGGTACAGGTGAGGGGTGGGGGGATTTCTTAATCAGGGGCTAGCTGGAGGGAAATACCTGTATTTTAAGGAAATAGAAACTTATTGTTTATTACGGTAGCTGTTTGCCTAAGGTGACTCAATTAATGGTTCACAATGGCTGTGGAACTAGGGGTGGGGGAGGCAGCAGGGAGTGGTCCTGCAGGTTTTACTGGCAGAGGTTGGGGTGAAGGGCTAGGAATGGAGCTTATACAGTA
>CAUYTI010008951.1:0-25389 GCA_963575145.1 Galago senegalensis | reverse complement strand
CATCACAGCTCACAGCCACTTCTAACTCCTGGGCTCAAGCAAGTCTTCTGCCTCCACCTCCCAAGTAGCTGGGACCACAGGCACCCACCACAACACCTGGCTATTTTTTTTTTTTTTTGGTTGCAGCCATCATTGTTGTTTGGCGGCCTGGGCTAGATTCGAACCCGCCACCTTAGGTGTATGTGGCTTGAGCCACAGGCGCCGAGCCATGAAATATATTTCTTAAATGATAAGACTTGAAAGTTAAAATTACTCTTGATCCATGGGCTACAGAATGGATATTGTGTTTGCAGGCATGACAACATCCATCTCCTTGTACATCCCTAAGACAACAACATCCATCTCCTTGTACATCCCCAAGACAACAACATTCATCTCCTTGTACGTCCCCCTGAGAGTTCTTAGATGAACAGTGCATTGTCAATGAGCACTGCTATTTTGAGAGGAATCTTTCTGAGCAGTAGGTCTCAACAATGGGCTTAATATATTTAGTAAACAATGCATAAAAGATGTCCTGTCATCCAGGCTTTGCTGTTCCATTTGTAGAACAGAGGCAGAATAAATTTAGCATCATTCTTAAGGGCCCCGGGATTTTAAGAATGGTAAATGAGCGCCGGTTTCCTTGTAAAGTCATCAGCAGTATTAGCCCCTAACACAGTGTTCCCCCAATCTTTTTGGCACCAGGGATCGGTTTCATGGAAGATAATTTTTCCATGAATCTGGGAAGGGGTAGGGGAATGGTGTGGGGATGATTCAAGTGCATTGATTTTATTGTGCACTTTATTTCTATTATTATTGCATTGTAGTATATAATAAAATAATCATTCAACTCACTATAATGCAGAATCAGAGGGAGCCCTGAGCTTGTTTCTCTGCAACTAAACAGTCTTAGTGCTGGCACCATGGCGTCAGCTCCACCAAGATGATCAGACATTATTTCTCATAAGGAGCACAAAACCTAGATCCCTCTTATGTGCAGTTTTCAGTAGGGTTTGTGCTCCTATGAGAATCCAATGCCACTGCCTAGCTGACAGGAGGTGGAGCTCAGGTGGTGACACAAGCAAAGGGGAGAGGCTGTAAATACAGATGAAGTTTTTCTGGCTCAATCATCACTCGCCTCCTGCTTTGCAGCCTGGTTCCTGACAGGCCATGGACCAGTACTGGGGGTCAGGACCACAGCATAACAAGAGAGCAGTCTGTCCTTTAAAGATTTGAAGCCAGGCAATTGCTTGTCCTCTCTAGTTATGAAAGTCCTAAATGGCATCTTCTTCCAAAAGAAGGCTGTTTTGTCTCCATTGAAAATCTGTTGCTGCCAGCAGTCACCTTCATCAGTGACCTTAGGTGGATCTTCTGGGTACCCTGCTGCAGCTTCTGTGTCAGCACTTGCTCCTTCACCCTGTAGCTTTATATGACAGACATGGGTTCTTCCTTAAATGTCATGAATCAACTTCTGCTAGCTTCAAACTTTCCTTCTGCAGCTTCTTCACCTCTCTCAGCATTCTTCAAATTAAAGACAGTTAGGGCCTGGCTCTGAATTTAGGCTTTCACTTAAGGGAATGTTGTGATTGGTTTGATCTTCCATACAGACCACTGAAACTTTCTCTTTATCAGCAATAAAGCTATTTTGCTTCTTTATCACCTCTGTGTTCACTGGAGTAGCACCTGTCATTTCCCTTAAGAATTTTTCCTTTACATGCACAATTTACCTGTTTGGCATAAGAGGCCTAGCTTTCAGCCTTTCTCAGCTTTCAACAAGCCTTCTGCACTAAACTGAATCACTTTTAGCTTTTGATTTAAAGTGAGAGGCATGAGGTTCTCATTTTTGCTTGAACACTTAGAGGCCATTGCAGGGGTATTATTTGGCCTGATTTCAATATTTTGTGTCTATCCCAGCAGAGGGAGAGAAACAGGGAAGTGCCTGGCTGGTGCATCAGTCAAAACACGTGTGAGTTATCCGTTAAGTTCACTGTCTTAACTGGGTATGGTTCTTAGCAGTCAAAACCATTACAATAGCAATGTCAAAAATCACTGATCGGGTGGTGCCCATAGCTCAGTCAGCAAGGGCACTGGCCACATACACCTAGGGTGGCTGGTTCAAACCCGGCCGGGTTTGCTAAGCAACAATGACAACTGCAACCAAAAAATAACTGAGCGTTGTGATGGGCACCTGTAGTCCCAGCTACTTGGGAGGCTGAGGCAAGAGAATGACTTAAGCCCAAGGGTTGGAGGTTGCTGTGAGCTGTGATGGCACAGCACTCTACCCAGGGCGACATCTTGAGACTCTGTCTCAAAAAAAAAAAAAAAAATCACTGATCACAGTTCACCACTACAAATATAACAACAATAATGAAAAAGTTCAAGATGTTGCTAGAATTACCAACATGTGAGAGACACAAGCATATACAGTTGGGAAAACAGTGCTGATAGACTTGTTTTATTAAAAGTTGCCACCAAACTTTAATTTATAAAAAATTTAGTATCTGCAACGTGCAATAAACGGTAATAAAACAAGATATGCCTGTATGTATATATGTATAAAATATATACACATAACATGCAAAAGGCATGTAAAGAATGTCTCTGATCTTTTAATACTAGTCATTTGGGAGGTTTTTTTGGGGGGGGGCTGTTTTGATTTGGTTGTTGGTTTTTTGAGACAGGATCTCACTCTGTCACCACGCTGGAGAGTAGTACCATCATCATATCTCACTGAAATTTCCAACTACTTGGCTCAGGTAATCCTCCTGCCTTGGCTTCCCAAAGTGCTAGGACTATAGATATGAGCCACCGTGTTCAGCTACTTGTATTTTTTAAAGTTCACTATAATGTGTTGGTTTTTTCCCTGAGACAGAGTCTCACTCTGTTGCCCTGGATAGAGTGCTGTGGCATCATAGCTCTCACAGCAACCTCAAAGCTGCTCCTGGGTTTGAGCAATCCTCTTGCTTCCGTTTCCTGAGAAGCTGGGACTACAGGCACCTGCTACAATGCCTGGCTAATTTTTCTATTTGGGGGGTTTTTTGTTTGTTTGTTTGTTTTTCTTAGTAGAAATGGGGTCTTACTCTTGCTCTGGCTGGTCATGAACTCCTGAGCTTAGGCAGTCCACCTGCCTCAGCCTCCCAGAGGGCTAGGATTATAGGTATAAGCCATTGCACCTGGCCTATAATGTGTTTTAACACCACAAAACATCCTATAAGAAAGGCCTATAACAAAAATACTTAGACTTGGGTAATCACAAGCAAGAGAAATTTCTTTCTTTTCTTTTTTTTTTTTTTTTTTGAGACAGCGCCTCAAGCTGAGCCCCATGGTAGAGTGCCATGGCTTCACTGCTCACAGCAACCTCCAACTCCTGGGCTCAAGCAAGTCTCCTGCCTCAGCCTCCCAAGTAGCTGGGACCACAGGTGCCCGCCACAATGCCTGGCTATTTTTTGGTTGCAGCCATTATTGTTGTTTGGCGGCCCGGGCTGGATTCGAACCCGCCACCTTAGGTGTATGTGGCTGGCGCCTTAGCCGCTTGAGCCACAGGCACCAAGCCGAGAAATTTATTTCTTACAGCTCTGGAGTCGGTGAATTCCAGTCTGGTGTCTGGTGAGAATCCGTTTCTCATAGATGGTGCCATCCCTGTGTCCTCACATGGCAGAAGGAACACGGCAGCTCCCTTCAATCTCTTTTACAAGGGCACTAAATCCATTTATGAAGGAGCCTTCATGACTAAATCACGTCCCCAAAAGCTGCATCTCCTAGGGTTATCACTGTGAGTTCCAACATATGAATATTGAGGAAACACCAGCATTTAATCCACTGCAGTGAGTTTCACAATCTCACTTTTTTGTCAGTATTACCGAACCTTCTAGTTTAGCATAATCACCATCAATATGATTAAGGATAAGAAAGTGAAATACCATGTACTTTCAGATACTATATCACTTATTTCCTATCAAACTTTCAGGTAGCTTTTGTTAGTCCAGGGTTTCTCGACCCTGGCACTTTTCACATTTTGAGCCAGATAATTCTTTGCCGTGTAGGATTATCTTGGCGTTGAGAGATGTTTTGCAGAGTCCTTGGCCATTACCCACTAGCTGTTGGGACCTACCCCCAAGTTATGGCTACAAAAAATGCCTAAAGATGTTGATATATGTCTTCTTAGAGGCAAAATTATCCCCAAGAGAGAACCACAGTGTTAGTCTCTGTTTCTTTTCTTTTCTTTCTTTCTTTCTTTTTTTTTTTTTTGAGACAGCAACTCACTCCGTGGCCCTGGGTAGAATATCATAGCTCACAGCAACCTCAAACTCCTGGACTTAAGCCATCTTCCTGCATCAGCCTCCTGGGTAGCTGGGACTACAGGTGCCTACCATGACACTCAGTTAGTTTTTCTATTTTTAGTAGAAACAAGGTCTTGCTCTTGCTCAGGCTGGTCTTCAACTCCTGAGATCAAGTAATCCACTTGCCTCCGCCTCCCAGAGTGCTAGGATTACAGGCATGAGCCACCACACCAAGCCCAGTCTCATTTTAACAGAGGAAAAAACAAGCTCGGAGAGCCTTAGTAACTCACCGTGGTCATGCTGTAAGTCATGGGGATGACTTATATGTAACTTATTAACTCACATGGGTCATGCTATAAGTCATGGGGATAGTATTTAAATGCAGCTTCTTGTGACTTCACAGATTTAATCTGTCCCCACATTAGAATCACCTGATGAGTTTTATGACATGCCAATATGTAAGACCCACCCAAGACCATGTAACTTAATTTCTCTGAGGCATAGCAGGCCATCAATGTTTTTGAAAACTCCCCAGATACCCTCTAAATCAAGTCTCCCCAAGCCCCTGTACCGGGAGATGCAGTGAGGTAACACGGTCAACAGGAAAAGCCTCAGCTTTTACCTTTCCCAGCTTGAGGCTTGGTAATCCCAACCTTCCTGAGGTTAGAGCATATGGGGTGACCTCTCAACAGTTGATCTTTAACCCCTATCTTCTGGAAAATAAGGAGAGACAGTGAAAAGTGCACATAGGTTTGTACTCACAGTGCGATGATTTATCCACTGACTGTGGCGATATTCCAAAGTCCCCCCCAACTCCTGCGTCAGTTGGCTCTTGTCAATGTAGCCATGAAGGTCAGAAACAGAATTTAACAAGATGATCTGTAAGGTGGAAAGAAAATTCGATATATTCCTCAAAGATCATTAAATAATAGCTCATCTAGATTCTTCTACTACTTAAACAATAATTCCACTTTGCCTTATCATGCATTTATATTGAAAGATACTTTCTAAATCCAGCAGAGAAATATTTTACCCTTTTCACTTTTCCCTTTTCAACAACAAATACCGACAAGTGTTGTACAGTCTGTGATAAAATGTTGACTCGGATCAAGAAGCACAGTTTCAGGCTGCCTAGAAGTCAGGTCTTCCTTGAACTGAATATTTGTCAAAAGTTCCCAAGCTATTCTTCAGCCACCAAAATCAAGTTTTCAGAAGCAAAGGAGCCAGGCATAAGACCTAAAAAATCTACAAAGAGGCTCAGCGCCTATAGCTCAACCGGCTAAGGCTCCAGCCACGTACACCTAAGATAGTGGGTTTGAATCCCCAGCCCAGACCCGCCAAACAACGATGACGGCTGCAACCAAAAAATAGCCAGGCGTTGTGGCGGGCGCCTGTAGTCCCAGCTACTTGGGAGGCGGAGGCAAGAGACTCGCTTGAGCCCAGGAGTTGAAGGTTGCTGTGAGCTGTAATGCCAGGGCACTCTACCCAGGGGGACAGCTTGAGGCTCTGTCTCAAAAAAAAAAATCTACAAAGAAAATCCCACTAAAGGATGGGTTGGTGAATATCAAAATGAAATTGGAATACAGGGCGATTAGCACAGTAGGTATTGAAGAGATTCACTACACTGCTACTCCCCCATGAAGAATGTTGATGTGCCCCCAATTTGTCTTGTGCAGAGGAGGCCTGGATGGAACAGAGGCTGGATTTTTATAAACTAACAATCCTGCTGATGAATGAACACCCACATATCTAGAGGAAGCTGCCATGCCCCACATTGTTCCTTCCTATTTGTCTGCTACAGTCCTGGCCTGGTTGTGTTTCTGCCTCTCGGACCCAGGGACCATATCACACCCTCTACTCACTCCTGGTCAGGGACAAGGAATCTGCACTCCAATCTCTAAAATACATCCCCCTTGAAGCCTTTAACTAGTAATACTATATTTCTTTACACCTTGTTGAATATTTTGAAAATGATTCTTGAAAGAGGATATAAGAAAATGGACTTTCTTCTATTATTATACAGTCAAGTGATAAATCCACTGTTGATTGAGAAGAATATAAATTAGGGCCCAAAGTATATAGGTGAAAAAATTCTGCAACAAAATTGATTTATTCTTTCAACAGATATGTACTGACTGCTAATAAATGTCAGGTACTGGGGAATCAAATATTCCCCGCCCTTGAGGAATTTAGGTGCCATGGAGTTTGATGACTACCCACTGCCATCCTAACCTTGTCAGGCCTCATGCCCAGCTCCTTTGCTACTGAAAACAGTTGGGAAGTTTAAAAAATTATTTTTATAACATGAGAGAAATAAAAAGCACTTCAATTCATCTGTTCCTTTCTCACTTAAAAGTTTTAAACCACTTTTGAGAGTTTCAAAAAGGTTTTCAATCTTTCTAAAGTCAGAAATTATAGCACACATAATAAGAAACTATCAAGTTAAAAATGTATTTTGCTTTTCAAAACATTAGCTCTGATGTGAATACTTGATTTTTTTTTAAAAATACCAATGAGCAACCCAATATCAGGCAATAGTAACTTTGCCTCCCAAGGCCTGGCATTGCAGAAACCTACTTGGCCAGGCTGCATATTTTCTATTCCTTTTAACTAAACAGGAGAGGGAGGCACCATTTCCCACACTTGCCAGAACTCTCTTTTCTCATAAAGCTTTGGAGGACCAAGAGGAATTACAGATTGAAAGCTAAAAGTCAAGATGAAAAATAAAAGGAAGATATTAGAAGATCCAATATTGACAAGTATTAATCTGTAGAATCAAGGCAAGTCCATAATCAACATCCTAGAAGACTTTTTGTACAAATTAATAAGCTGATCCTAAATTCATATGGAAATACAAAAGACACAGAGTACGTAAAACAATTTTGAAAAGAACAAAGTTGGCTGATTTGAAAGATCTGATCAGATCACACTATCTGATTTGAAAACTTAACAAAACTATAGTAATCAAGAATGTGGAAATAGCAAAGGATAGATACCTACATAGATCAACAGTACAAAATAGCAAGTCTTGACAGACTCTCATAATTATGGTCAGTCAAAGAATTTTAACTTTTTATTTTGAAGTTATTATGGATACAGAGGCAGAGAGTTCCCATGTACCTTTCACCTAGGAGCCCCCAGGGGTTGTATCTTACATGATTATGATATAATATAAAGACCAGGAATTTGACACCTATCTGTAATGTGTGGGTATAGTTCCGCATCATTTTCCCCATCCCGTGCATGTTTTGGTTTGTATTACCACAAGCAGAACTGGATCAACACAGAGAACTATTCCATCACCGCAAGGATCTCCCCCGTGCTGCCGCTTTCCCCACCACCATCAGCCCTGGATCTTGCCAAACACTAGTCTGGTTTTTGACAAAGGTGTAAAAACAGTTCAATAGCGAAATGAGGCTGTGAAGAGAGGGTTCTCACATGTACACATAATAACAAAATTATCACAAAAGACTGCAAAAACCATAACCTTGAGAAAAGGCTATTGCAACCTCAGCCACAGAAATACTTCTGGGAGGACACCTGCCCAGCAACCACCTGTCAAACTTTGGGCTGACATTGCCCTTGTTATTGACCCTCATAACCAAGGACAATTATCTCCAAACAATTAAGCAATCCTCTCCACTTCTCCTTTACAAACCTTTGTCTTCCTTTACCTCCCCGAACAGTATGGCCGCTACTTAGATACGGCCACTGCAGTATCCCATTCCTGAATAAATATCCTTTGCTTTGTTATCTAGGTTGACGTACCTCACATCTTATACAAAAATTAACTCAAAATGGTTCACTGATCTAAATGGAAAACATAAAACATAGAAGAGAATTTAGAAGGAAACTGTGGTACAATAAAAATTTACCTGGCCTTTTATTCCTGAGAGATAGGAGTATCTTTGTTACTCATAATGAGCATGTTTTAGTAACACCTGAGTTTATGCTAAACAATCGACTTAGGGTGTCACCTGGACAGCCTCAGGATGGACTGGTTACCAGGAAGATCAAGTGATTATCAGTTGAAACTCTCAGACCCACCCACTCCTTCCAGGCCAGTGAACATACCAAGGTGCTGGGTGGGGCCGCACCTAGAGAGGGCATAGGCTCCCCACACCCACCACACGCACCCTGCCTTGTGCACTTCTTCCTTTTTGCTGTTCCTGAGTTGTATCCTTTATAATAAACCAATGAACATAAGTAAAGCATTTTCCCAAAGTTCCATGAATCATTCTAGAACCCAATTTATAGCCAGTAGGTTAGAGTATGAGAGGCCTAGACTTACTGGCATCTGCAGTGGGGGAAATCTTATGGCTCCTTAACTTGTGGGATCTGATGGTAAATTCAGTTTCTAAATTAAGCTGAATTGTGGAACACTAGGATTATGTCCAGGGAGTTGGAGAATTGCTTTATGTGGAGTAAACCCATGCTATACACTAAGTGTCAGAAGTGTTGTGTGAGCAGAGAAAGCATTTTTTCAGGAGAAATCTTTGGGTTAGGCAAAGGATTCTGAGATATGACACCATAAGCACAACCCATAAAAGAAAAACTGATAAACTAGGTTTCATCCAAATTAAAAATATGTACTTTATGGGGTGGTGCCCGTGGCTCAGTGAGTAGGGCGCCGGCCCCATATACAGAGGGCAGTGGGTTCGAACGCAGCCCCGGCCAAACCACCACCACCACCACAACAAAAATTAAAACAAAAATATTTACTTTATGGAACAAGAGTAAAGAGAAAGAAAATACAATCTAAAATCTAGAAGAAAATATTTGCAAGTCATACATCTGACAATGACTTATCTTTAGCATATGAAGTGTGACATTTAGGTTCATGAACTTGCCACCATGCAAGCACTGTACAAACACCTCAGTAAGGTTTTATAACCTTGGTATATCAGTGTCGCAGCTGTGTTTGTGTTGACATGAGGTGGTGTCTTGCTGGGTGGCATTAATTACTACTGTTGCATGTTTTTTGTGCCCTACAAAGATAGCTATAATGGCCATTTCAGAAAAAGCATTCCAAAATAGCTTTGAAGGGTGGACTAGGTACTGGCATCAGTGCATAGCTTCCCAAGGGGAGTACTTGGAAGGTGACCATCGCAATTCAGCAATGATGCTTGGTGCACTTTTTCTAGAATGAGTTCACAAGCTTCATTGTCTGACCTTGTATATATCTGAAACTATATATACACTATACACACACACTCTCTCTCTATATATATACATACTATATATATGTATATACAATATATATGCAGACACACATTTTTACTTGGATGTCCTACAGACAGTTCTGTATCAATTTCTTAGAAACTGAATTTTCCCCTGTCCACCTCGGCCTAAACCTGCGTTCCCCACTAGGTTTCTTCTCTTGGTGAACGGTACTACCATTCACATATCCACCCAAACTTCAGATCATCCTTGATGTCTCACTCTTCTTCAACCCCACATCATATTAATCAAGTTTTGTCAGCTCTCCATATTTCATGTCTCCTGCAATTCAATTCTCTCTCCCATCTCTCCCCTCTCCCCTGCTGGACAAGAGAGCTCTATTATCGCTCAAGTAGACTCTGGCTGTAGTCATCTGGCCCATTTCTATTCCTCTTCCCCACCCTGATAACTCCTTCTCAAACTTTTGTCAAAAATATCATTATATCACTCTCAGGTGCAGTACCTAAACCACTTAAAATATTAGTGAGTTACTTGAAGCCAAGAGATGCCAGTTGCAAAAGCAACTTCACAAGAAGAATATGTGCTAGAAACATCTCATTACAAAGATGATAAAAAAGGTTCAGTGGATACATTTGTGGCTCAGAAAGAACTGCCATGGACGTATGAGTCTTGCTCTCTACCTGAGATAGTAAACATGGTTAGTGAGCAGTTATAAATCTAATAAACTCACTTTTCAAAAATATTAAAAATAAAAAGTTTAACTTACACATCCTTAGTTTTCTATTTAGGTAAGTATAAAAGGCAGTTGATCAACTTATTAAATTGGTCATGACAAGATATTTGTTGCCCTTAGTGAGTCTTTTTTGTCCTTGGAATTAAATACAGAACTGATGGAGTAAGTCAAACTCATGGTAAAAAACAAAAAACAAAAAATAAAACTGTGAAATAAGCTTTATAATAACTGGGACAATATATGTATGTTTAATATTTTAAGTATTTGTAATATTTAAGAAATCTGTTACATTAGCGAATATTTTGTTAGATTTGTCACATAAATTTAAAATTTATGGTTTAGACTTTTTAATGTTTAGATAAAAAGTAAGGGTCTTGGGTATTGAATGTCAATGGCTGCTTATATCATAAAAGGAGAGTCAGGAGTACATTCTGAGGATTCTCTGTACTTCTTTCCAAAAAGGCTGTCTTACTTGGCAATACCACCAAGAATGCATAAGTGTTCCCCCCTCTCCACACCCACACCAGCTTCTGCAGCTTTGGGATCCTGTGATGTGGGCTATTCTCACTGGATTAGCTGATATCTCAAGGTTCACATGAGAGAAAAATACAACCAAATTCAAGAGGAAAGGAGAAGGTATGAAGGGATTTTGTAAGTTCCCACCTAATGGGTAAAATGTAGGGGTATATGGCACACCTCCTGGGTGAAGGACTCAACTACAACTGAGATTTTACCTTACAAATGTAAACAATGTAACCTCATCGTATGTACCCTTACGTTAATCAGAAAAAAAAGACTACATTATGAGTTCCTAATAAAAGAATATGCCATGGCCTAAAAATGAATCTTACATAATAAAATAACCAAAAAGCTAAATTTTATCCCACCACCTCTGTCACCAACTACTAAGTTACAGAAAATATAGAGGAGAGAAGAACAAATAAGCTATATTATAGAGAAGCAATCAGCAAAATTTAGAC
This sequence comes from Galago senegalensis, assembly GCA_963575145.1. Lineage (NCBI taxonomy): Eukaryota > Metazoa > Chordata > Mammalia > Primates > Galagidae > Galago > Galago senegalensis. The sequence goes on along the minus strand of CAUYTI010008951.1, from coordinate 14,236 downwards.
TATGGGTAACTATAATTTGCACAAACAACTTGACTTCTTCAATATATACATTGCAGAGAATAAATAAGAGACAAGAAGGGTGAACTTATAGTTTAAAAGAGAATGACAAACATATAAGCCAACAAATATGTGTATACTTTGGATTCTTATTAAAACAAACTTAAGAAAAAAAACAAACACACTTTAAGAGACAATTGGAAAATTGAACACCGACTTGATATTTTACATTAAGACAGAGTCTATTTTTTAGGGACAACAATCAAAATATGGTGGGTACCAAAAAATGCATGCATATTTTAATAAAGGAAAATACTGTATTAAAATTGTAATACTAAAGTCATATTTGATTCCTGGAATTGTAAGAAATATACATGATAACGAAAGTTATCAGCATATACTCATTATTACAATTTTGATACAGTCTTCTACCTTTCTTAAAATGTGTATACATTTTTTCACACCCTCTGTATCTATGGACAAAATTATATAATGTTTGTTATTAGTTTCAAAATAATGTAAGAGGGAAATGGTTGAAGGTATAATTGCTGAATTTGGTGAAAGGAACATGGAGGCTCATAATACTATTGCCTTTGCTTTTTATATGCTTAAATTGTTTTTTAATAATAAATACAGTTTCTTTTTTCTTTTTTTTTGAGACAGAATCTCACTAAGTTGCCCTCCGTAGAGTTCCAGGGCAGCACAGCTCACAGCAAACTCAAAGTCTTGGGCTTAAGTGATTCTCTTGCCTCAGCCTCCCAGTATAAATATACTTCCTAAAAAGAATAGGCAAAACACAATTACAAATGCTACTGGGATATTTAAGAGAATTGGATGTGGTTTGATTTAATAGATTTACAAGAGCCATTTAAGTTCTTGGGAGGGTTTTGTTCAGTGGGCTCATTAAATTTGTTCAGTCAGGTATTGCTAATGCTTAAAAGTGAAACTCAATATATTAAATTTATACATGCAATGTAAAACATTTGAGGGCATTTAATTAAGTACATTTATAAATAGAACTAAATTTATGGAATATAAATTTCGTAAATTTGATTTTAAAGAATTTAATCTCAGCCATTTGAGTACTCCAATCATTAATCAAAGGAAGCTAAAGATAATTCTTATTTAAATAAAAATTATTAGGTATCCAAGTGTAGTGGCTCATGCCTGTAATCCCAGCACTTTAGGAGAATTATTTGAATTATTCGCCAACACTGGAGAATTATTTGAAGCCATGAGTTTGAGACGAACCTAGAAAACATAGTAAACTCCTGCCTCTATTAAAAAAAAAATTAGTTGAGCATGGTGGCACATGCCTGTAGTCCTAGCTACTCAATACTTGGAGGAGACCAAGGCAGAAAGCTAGCATGAGCCCAGAGTTCAAGGCAGCAATGAGCTATGATTGTACCATGGCATTTCAGCCTGGGCAGCAGAGCAAGACCCTATCTCTAAAAAAACAAATAAATAAAAATTACTAAATGCCTAAATGGAATAACAAGTTAAACAATGTAAATTTAAGTACTTAAATTAGGTCTTTGTATTATGAATGTTAATAAATTCAATATTTATTAAAAATATGCAGATATCTTAGACATCAAAATATATTGACATTGTGTGAATAAAATCTATAGCCCTTTCCATGGCATACAAGGTTCTTATAGGCAGCTCTGACTTTCATAGTTGTATTTCTCCGATTGCCTTTTCTCCTGACCTATTAATACTGAACTTGCTTACCCTCTGAACACTCTCTGGTTTCTTGTTTCTCCACATTTAACCTGTAATAATTTTCCCTTCTCCTTGTCCCCTGCTTATGGTCCTCCTATTCTTTAAGCCTCTCCTTAAACTCTCCCTCCTCCATGAAGTTGTTCTAGACTTCCTTAAGCCCACTCACTGGAACTTGGATATGTCATTCTCCTCTCCATCCATCCATCACAGTGATTATTCAGTTTACAGATCTCTTTTCTCACTACCTGGCCATAAACCCCTTAAGGAAAGGGTTATCACTTTGCTAGCTAATTTATTGTGATTGTCATTTTCACAAAGCTATTAGAACCATTCTTGTCAAGATAAACCTTAATTTTTCATTTGGTGAATTAATGATTTCCCAGTAATATGAAGAGATTAAACTAACTTTTATTACTAAAGTGAATTATTTCCATTTGTGAAAGGATGTTAAATTGAAAAGACTCTTGGACTTAAATAATCCACTTCTTAAAACACTTAGATGAGGATGTTGGTACTTTAACCTGAGGAGTCTGACAACCTCCTAATTTGCTGGAAAATTAATAAACTTCTCTTTCTTTCTTCTCAAAACAAAACAAAACAAAAACAACCTGGATGAATAACAGATACTTGTAAAATGAAGTGTATTTGTGTAGCACATTCATGTGTGTGTGCCTACATGTTTATCTAAACCACTTATTGCTTGTAGACAAGGTTTGCATGGACACATTTATTTGTGGACCTGACATTACAGCTTATGAATCTTAATGCTATTTTATATAGGCCTGACTTCATAGTACATATAACAATAAAATATTAAATAAGTATGAAATAGTGATGACAATAGCAGTGAGAGTGAAGAATAAAAGGAAAAGAGATGAGGAAGAAAAATAGGTATGGAAGCCATAAAAAAGTCCAGATCAAATTGTCAGCAATTGCTCTGAGTGTCCCAGAGGCACTGGGAAGTCATAGAAAAAACCATGGAACCAGTTACAGCCAATCACAGAAAACTAAGCAGAGGGAGTAGGTGAAGGAGAAGAACAGAAATTCATCAGTTATGGTAAAAGTCTACTCAAAAAGGCCTCTCACCTTTGATTTTCATTTTTATCCTATAGCATGTGGAATTAAATAGGAAAAGTAAAGTTAATTTAATATTGTGGCTGTCATTGTTAGAAAGCTGTTTAGAGCTCTGTTTCCTGATGTTTAAAGATGTAAGGCTTTTGACTGTTATGCTTTGTAGGTTATTCATGAATTTTTTTGGTTTGTTTTTGTTTTTGAGCAGAGTCTCCTATGTCACCCTTGGTAGAGCGATGTGGCATCACGGCTCACGGCAATCTCAAACTCTTGGGCTTAAGTGATTCTCTTGCCTCAGCCTCCCAAGTAGCCGGGACTACAGGTGCTCACCACATGCCCAGCTATTTTTGTTGTTGTTACAGTTGTCATTGTTGTTTACCAGGCCCAGGCTGGGTTCGAACCTGCCTGACTGACTGTGTATGTGGCTGGTGCCCTAGCTGCTGAGCTACAGGCACCAAGCCAGGTTATTCATGTATTTAGCTTTAATTATCAGAAATTTGTTTGTTTGTTTTTGTTTTTAAAAAGAATAAAGACATATAAAACTTTGTTCCCTACCTGCTCTTAGCGAGAATCAAATCTTGTGGCCCTTTCTCTGGAGCATGTCCTGTACTTAACCCCTGAGGTATTTTGAAACTAAAAATGGTTTAAGCCAATGCTTTCCAAATGGAGTGAGGTAAGACTCTTTGGCAGTGGAATTCAACAGATATGGCAAGTTTCAAGTCCAGAAAATTTTGAGAATTTTGAATAAATAAAAAGACTATCATGGCAAAAGCTGATTTTTCCTCTCGTCTATAGCCAAAGCCCCTCACATACACAGAAAAAACCAAACAACAACAAAACACCACAAAAGCCCCAAACTGTTAAACTATGAACTACCTCAGGATAAGAGTTGTTTAAGCTTTCCTTTTCTAACCTTAGTCACTTCCCAGTATTTATTATTTCTCCTTACCTCACTTTTCCTGTTTCATTACTATTAATAACCATGTAATTTGCCTGTGTGCCAAAATACTAAACCATAAATGGTTCTGTTTTTATATGAAGAATTGGTTAGGATGTTAAATAATTAATTATAAAAAATAACACTAAGATACGTGTTATACTAAAAGATGCTGATTTGAACATTAATAATGATAAATTATACTTATAAAATATAGTCTTTGGCCCATTTCATTTCCTCTTCAAATGCCTGAGTAAAGTAGCAGAAAATGTAATAAATTAATTTCTGACCACTAGGTGGGGAAACAATACAGTTTAATATACAATATAATTTTGGCCTCCAGTTACCAAGTTATTTCTGATTTCTGGTTCTCGTCTGTCTTCCATCTTTTGCACGCTGAAGACAGTCTGACCTAAATGATATGATCGTAAGTGACTTCTGGGAACAGCTTTAGAAGTAGGCAGAACAGCCTACGGATGATAAAGTTGACTCTATCTTCTGGAATTCCTTCCTTGATCCTGATTAGAGACCATTCCACACCCTAGGGAGAACTGTAAACCTTATCAGTTTTTTTTTTTTTTTTTTGAAACAGAGTCTCATTCAGTCGCCCTGGGTAGAGTGCCCTGGGGTCATAGCTCACAGCAACTTCAAACTCTTGGGCTCAAGTGATCCTCTTGCCACAGCCTCCCAAGTAGCTGAGACTACAGATGCCCACCACAATGCCCAGTTACTTTAGAGACAGGGGTCTGGCTCTTGTTCAAGCTGGTCTCAAACTCCTGTGCTCAAGCAATCCACCCGCCTTGGCCTCCCTGAGTGTTAGGATTACAGGCGTGAGCCACTGTGCCTGGCCCCTTATCAGTCTTTACTTCAGTTACTTTGGAAGCCTGGCAGGAGCACTAGTTCTTAGTCACCCTAGTTCTTGGTTCCTGGAATTCTCCCCTCTCTCCACCCTTATCATTCTTTCCTCTTTACTGCGTCTTTCCCAACATCATAAACATATGCTGTTATTTCCATCTTTAAAAAATTCTCTTGATTCCATTTCTTCCACCAGGTCCCGCCCCATTTCTTGGCTTTCCTTTTCTCCTTGAAGGAGTTATTTACACTTGCTCTTTCCAGCTCCTCTCCCTGCATTAAAGGTATTTTCCAGGCTTGCACCCCTACCACCCCTGGTATTTCATCCACACTGCCACCGCGGTCCCCATTTTTTGGACATTCTCTTGCATTGACAAAGTTGCTCACTGCCTCCTCTGACCAGGCTTCCAGGACACTTCCTTATCGGCTGTTCCTTTTATTAGCCTTTGTCCCTTCTCCTCCCAGGCCTCAGAGAGTTACAATTCCCCCCAGGTTTGGTTCTCTATCTACTCGTGATTATCTCAATCAGTCTCATGACATTAAGCATAGACTATGTTCCTATATCTCTCAAATGTTACATTTTTAATCCAGAACTCTCTCCTAGACTCTCCACTTATCTCCAATTGCTTCAACATTTCCACTTGGATTCTGTAAAAAACATCTCAAACTTAGTATAGTCTTCTGATCTTCCCCACCTCCAATACTTGCTCAAAATCTAGGAGGTTTTAGATGAAACTTCTGCATTGGGACCTCCAGATCAGACTAAAAATCAAAATGGAGTTGCTCTTGTTCACCAAATGAAACTGAGTTGTTATCTGACCTTCGGAGAAATCCAAAAGAGAGCTTAATTTACCAAACAGGCCAGTTTCAATCTTTGATCATGATAATGAAGTTCCCTCTATTTTAATCTTCACAACAAAAAAGTGACCTGAAGTAACTTGAGGTTGACCAAACATTTATCTTTCTATTCTTCTGTTTCCACCTCCCTGTCTGACAGAAGCATGACTTTGAAATAACCCGTTTGGTTTTTGTTCCTTGTTTCTGCTTTTTACAGTTGTTCTTTTTCTGTTTTTAAAACCAAACTCCTCTGCTCTATTCAATGTTCTATCTAATGGAACGAAGGGCTCCCTATTCCAGAATCACAGACAAAGCCAATGACAGTCGTTAAACTAAATTTGTTGCCATTTTGTCTCTTGACACCCTCGGCCTCCCTCTGATGCTCCTTCATTATGGAAGGAAGCTTCATCCTTACAGCTGTTTAGGCCCAAAACTTTGAAGGCATTTATTGTCAATCTTCATTTTCTTTTTATCTTAAATCCAAATTCTGTTGTCTCTTCCTTGAAAATCTACCCAGAATATGGACACTTCTCCTTGCCTCCACGGCTACCATCTTGGTTAGAGCCACCTGCCTGTATCTGCAGGTTGGCAGAGGGAGTAGCACTTAGGGAACACCACTCACATGTACCTTTTGAGGAGTGGTGGTGTGATAAAAAGCACAGAAACACCTATATTTTTCATAATTCTACTTAAAGACTACCCCTTGAACTCTCTTTCATGTGAAACATAAGCTTTTGAACCTGAATATCAAGACCCAGTTTGGTTTCATTTCCTCTATGCATTTCTGCTCTGCTGGGGGAAATTTTGTAACCTAGATATTTCTTCATTCTGGAATTTACTTGTGATCTCTGATGGGAGCTTCAAAGTCTTTTACTATACACTACATTTTCCTTTTTGAAAAAAAAAAGGTAGCATATATCATGGGGCATTAAAATCTTTGAATTGGCATTCATAACTATAAATGCCAGGAAGGCTGTGTGGTTAATATAAACGTAGGAAGCAGGCCATAGATAAGGAGGTAGCCGCTAAATTACTCTAACATCTTTTAATGCCCATCTTTAAACTCCCAAGAGAGGATAATAAGGTGAAAAGCAGTGGTGGCTACTCATGATAAATGTGGTTTAAATCCCTGCTCTAAATTATAATCACGAAGCACATAAGGGAAACACAGAATAATTTTATTAATAGTTTCTGTTATATCAATAATGGATATTAAGTACTTTTATTGTGGAGGACATCAATCTGGTAGGAAAACTGAGGTAAAGGAAAACAAAATTGTACTGAATAAATTGGATACACTCCTTTGGGGATAAAGACATTTTCTAGATAAATAAAGGGAAGATTTAGTTTATCTTGCCATAAAGATCTATGCTTGCCATTGTCTGAATAGTTCTTTTCAAAATGACATTTCATTCTATTCCAATCTTCCACTTGGTTTTTCCTCAAGGAGCCTGTGCATAGCACCACATACAGTCCTGACATTTCTAAAACATGCTACCTAAGAAAATTTAACAACAGTAGGCTTCAATGAACGTGTCCAAGGCTTTTAACACTGAGCCAAAAATTCTGAAGGATAAGAGCATTGAGGCTATTTAGCATAGTAGTTGTTTTTTTTTAAGAGGAAGAGTCTCACTTTATCTCCCTCAGTAGAGTGCCGTGGCGTCACAGCTCACAGCAACCTCCAGCTCTTGGGCTTAGGCGATTCTCTTGCCTCAGCCTTCCAAGTAGCTGGGACTACCAGTGCCCACCACAACACCTGGCTGTTTTTTTGTTGCAGTTTGTCCAGAGCCAGGTTTAAACCTGCCACCTTCAGTATATGGGGCCAGCATCCTACTCGCTGAGCCAGAGGCACCACCCTAGCATAGTAGTTTAAAGCAAATGTTTACTTTGGATTCAGGCTGACACACTTTCAAATTGCTATTCTACACTACTGGGTGATCTTGGTGGAGTTACTTGGCCTCTTTACTGAGGCAGATTTCCATTTCCTCATCTGTGGAATGATGATACTATCCACTTGATAAGGTTGTAGAGATTATATATTTAAAATGCCCAGCACATCGTAGGCAGTTAGTAAAATGTGGTGATAGTGGTGGTGGTGGTGATGGTGGTGATGGTGATGGTGACAGTTACCATGGTGTGGGTGGTGCTGTTGGTACAGGAGATGGCTGTGGTGAGCTGATCTCAAGAAAGCTTCACGACTTTTAAAAAGACAGTGGAAATTTTCTTCCCATGAACTTCTAAGGGGAAACCCAATAGAAAACAGATGAACAAGAATTTCTGAGACTTACAGGGATTCCAAAGATATGAGAACTACCAGCTTAGCCAGGCCTTCTCCTTGCCAGCTGCCCCCTTTTATGAATCTCTCAGCACTTAGCCAAACATAGGTGAAAAGTCTACAGTAAGGGATTGGCAAGGAAATGGCAAGATAATCTTTTACTTACTTTAGGTCAAGTGGAGGTTTAATGTTTCTGGGAGGTAGGCTTGGGGCCGGTGGTTGTGTTGGGTGAGATGCTGGCAAGGGTGGCTGGCTGACCGGATGGGATGATGGAGGCGGCGGCAGAGAAGTTGTTGAGTAAGACGTGTGGTCTTTGCTGGTACCTAAGAAGCAAAGCAAACAATACCACGAATTGAGACAAATCCCCGAAATACAAGAATTGGCTATTCCAAGTATGTAGAAAGGATCTTGAATATAAAAATGTACGTAATGCAACTCTGTAAATGATGCTTTAAAGACTCTAATATTTTAAGTATAGGTCATGGCATTTTGTATATTCTATTTCTCAAATTCTTTGAGATTAATTCCTACTATTAAAAACAATTATTCTGACTTTTCTAAGCTTTTGTAAGCTTTACGTTTAGTGTTGTGGATTTTGTGAACAAGCCTCCATACCTATATCAACATAATGATTTTATAAATGTAGATTACTTTTTATCAGACTCATTGTTTTAGACCAAAGAGGTTTAGTTTTTGTGTCTATGCTCATCGATAACACTTTTTTTTAAATGATCTCTTTGAATTTTTAAGTTACGTTTTGTTCGAGGTATGATTTTAAAATATTAAAACAGATTAGACAATTGCACAAGTCGATCACACACATTATAGAAAATTACAATATAGAGATGAACAAAATTGAACATCAGTCACAAATAATTCCATCACTCAGCCGTAACTACTGAGCTGTCCATGCTTTAGAACTTTTTGGTTCAAAATACATGCTATTAGGAGAGAAGAACAAAATGAGACCATTTTGCTATTTTGCTAGCAGCTTTTAATTTTTCTCTATATTTATAAAGATCTTTATAGGTTAATACAAGTACATACGATTTTTAGTAACTGCACTGTTTTCTTTTATATAGCTACCATGAATTATAAAAAGCTAGGGCCCTAATATTGGATATTTATATTATTTCTTTCCTTTTTTTGCTATAATAAAAAAAAGGTGAAGGCTTTGTACATATCCTTAAAGTTTTATTCTTAGGATCAATTTCCATAAGTAGAAATTTTGAGTCAAATAGAATTCCTTAAGGTACTTTAAACAAAAGATCAACTATCTTCCAAAAAGATGCCACTGACAGCTTCATCAGCTAGTATATAAGAGTGCCCAATTTCATATCTCTGTCAACATTGTTTTAAATCTTTGCCAATATTATGTAAAAAATTCTTCATTCTTGTTTTAAGTCAATTTTATTTTCATCAAGATAATACCTGCTCAGGAATTAGCAAGAATGGTAGTGTCAAATAACACATGACAACTACAGTCAAAACTGGCTCCGCGAACACATTTCCATCACCTCATGTGCTTTTTATAACCCTCTCTATTAACTAACTACTTGACCTTTTAAGTTGAAAATGACGGATTTTCTGCAAGATGAAGGAGTTGAGATTCTGAAGGTCCCAGAGCAGACCCCCTGACACTAGGACTTACCATCCCCCACTACCTGCACCAAAGCACCTGCCCCTCCTTAAAGAGACTACGGGCTAGGGTGGCACCTGTGGCTCAGAGGAGTAGGGTGCCAGCCCCATATACCAGAGGTGGTGAGTTTAAACCTGCCCCCGACCAAAAACTGCAAAAAAAGAAAAAAAAAAAGAGAGAGAGACTATGGTCTCCTTTAGTCAGAGAGACAGCTTTGAGGAAGCTTTTCTCGTTCTCCCCACAAACACTTGTATTAAAAAATTATCTTTCTTCCTTGGCAATCCTTATTGTTTCCATAATTGGATCTTTGTGCTATGAGCAACTGGACCTAGACTGAGCCCTCTTGCAGCTTTTTCTCGGGGTGAGGGGGTTGTTCTGTTTTGTTTTGCTTTGTTTGAGACAGAGTCTCACTCCATTATTCTGGCTAGAGTGCAGAGGCATTAGCATAGCTCACTGCAGCCTTCTGGGCTCCAGCGATCCTCCTACCTCAGCCTCCCAAGTAGCTGGCACTACAGGCATGTGCCAATACACTCGGCTAATTTTTCTATTTTTTGTAGAGATAGGGTCTCACCTTACCATTGGTTAGGATGGTCTCAAACTCCTCCTCAGACAATCCTCCTGCCTCAGGCTTTCAGAGTGCTAGGATTACAGATGTGAGCCTTAGCACCTGGCCTTTCCTTGCAGTTTTGACAAAACAACAATAATAAAGCCTTCTCCCCAATGGAGGTAATTTCAATATTGTAGATATTTCTTTTTACTTACTGTCTTATTTCTATTACTATATGTGTATGGCTACTGCCTGATTCATAATTTTTAAAAAAAATTATTGACTTTCTATGTGATAGAAGTGATTTTTTGTTCTTTTTTTCCTTTCCCTTCCAATATAGCCTGATCTTCACTATTTGGGGCAGGTGAGAAATTCTACCACTGAACTACCCATGCTGATTATCACTATTTTGATGAAATCTGCATTTATTGTTTTCATTATCATGGTTCTTTGCTGAGTGTACACTGGCTGGGTGTGGTGGCTCACACCTATAATCTTAGCACTCTGGGAGGTTGAGGCAGGTGGATTACTTGAGCTCCGGAGTTCAAGGCCAGCCTGTACAAGAGAGAGACCTCATGGCTACTAAAAATAGAAAAACTAGCTGGGTGTGGTGGTGCACACTTGTAGTGAAGTTACTTGAAAGGCTGAGGCAGGAGGATAGCTTGAGCCTAAGAGTTTGAAGTTACTATGAGCTATGATGATGCCATGGCACTCTATCCAGGGTGATAAAGTGAGACTGTCTCAGAAAAAGAATAAATAGAAGTAGGGTGTAATTATTATATTTACTTTCCCAACTGATTTATTGTTTTCCTGGAATTAATAATTGACTTATTTGATTATTTGCAGAGTTTTCTTTCAAATTCTCTCTTCTCACAAATTTCATAGGTCTATAAATTGCCTTAATTTTTTTTATCAAATTAAACCTGTTAGATAAATTCTCAGTTCCAATATATTATCTCTGTCTCTTGCTATAAGCTAAAATAGTTGCTGTATGGGTCTCCCATACAGCTGTCTTCCTGGGATTTCTCTTTGCCAGCATTGCAGCTCTGGTAAACCAAGAGAATATAGAGGAACAAGGCATACCAACTCTGAAGCCAGAATGCTTGAATTTAAATCCTTGCTCCATCCCTTACATGCTGGCTGCCTTGGGTAAGTCACTTTCTGCTTTCACCCAGATAATGGAAATAAAAATAATGCCACCTCATAGGGTTGTAGTAAGGACCTATGACTTAACATACATGCTTAGGACCGTGCCTGGCCTCTAGTAAGTTCAATGTTTTATTTTCTATTCAATAAATACAGTAGAACCTCTGTAAGTTGACCACCCAAGGGACATAACAAACTGGTCAACATACAGAGGAGGTCAACATAAGGAACTAGGCCTGCTGTACTGGATACATACATGTGGTGCATGTCCAGTCTAAGCAAATTAGGTCAACTTAAGGAGGTGGTCACCGTAGGGAGGTGGTCAGCTATGGAGGTTCTACTGTAGTTACTGAAGGCCTACTATATATCAAACTCAGATCTCAGCATTAAGAATACAACAAAGATGAAAAAGACAAAAGTTTCTGCTCTTAGGGATTTAGGGAGATATATAACATCTAAATGAATATAAGTTAAAGACATACAAAACTGTGAGAATGTGGAAAGACCCTATAATTGTGTACAACTGGTATCTCTTTCCAACATTGCATCCAGTGATCTCACTGTGGTAGGCTGCACTTGGATCTGGTGGCAGTATTCACCTCATGGGAATGGGCAAACACTACAAATTTGGGCTTGATTTGTTGTCCTGTTGGTTATTAAGGTTGAGAAAGTGACGGACAAAATGCTAATAATGCAGATTATACTTAAAAATGTGTGTTTTCAGTAGTCCTTACATTGTGAATAGCATAAACAATGAGAAGACATTTTTCTAATCTTTAATAACAAATAGCAAAGTAGTCACTATGCCATTGACCACTCAGTCAGGTTTTGATGTGTTATCTTCATCGTCTCATATTTGCTTACTTGCTGATGTAAACGAAAATACCAATGTTTAGATTGGAGCTGTACTGATCTGTCAATTGCAACCATAATTGGCTACAGATACAAGAATTTGGCAAAAATCAACAATTTGCTGTAAGGAATATTGTTTATTTTACTATGATATTTAATATTATATAATTATATTTGTAATAATATAGTTTATTTTACTATGATATTTAATATTATATATACATATTTATATTTATATTTTATTATAATTATATAATATTTTACTATGATATTTAATATTATATACAATATATCCTTTATATAAAAATTCACTACATGACTTAACCCCTGTAGTTTAGCAGCTAGGGTGCCAGCCACATATACTGGAGCTGGCAGGTTCAAATCCAGCCTGGGCCTGCCAAACAACAATGACAACTACAACCAAAAAATAGCCAGGCGTTGTGGTGGGCACCTGTAACCCCAGCTACTTGGGAGGCGGAGGCAAGAGAATCGCTTAAGCCCAAGAGTTTGAGGTTGCTGTGAGCTGTGACTCCATAGCCCTCTACTGAGGGCAACACAGTGAGACTCTGTCTCAACAACAAAAAAAATTCATTACATGGATGTGTATATACATAACACACACACAGAATATTTCTTGGAGAACTGATGGCTAAACATCTACCAGCACATCACTCTGGTACCTAAAACATTCTCAGGCTCTTTTAGCTAAATTGTAGGTAGAATTACTTGTCTCTTTATTTTTCTCTTTTGCTATGATTCTCTTCCTCTCTGTCATTTCTCCATTTACTTTCTGATTTTATATATTGTGCTTTGGAGTTAGGCATGTTGCCTAGTTTTCCTGAATATGAGTTTTGTATTTCTTATTTTCCTCATGTAGGGTGATTTATTGAGAAGAAAAGAGAATATCTCGAAAAATATTTCATTTTAATTTTACATGTCTTCGAACACTAAGGAAGTAATCTTTGTGTGGTCTAACCATTTGGTTTTAGATTACATTATCTGTTCAAATACTTTGCCTATTTTCAAAACAGTATTTGCTTTTTCTTATTGGCTTATAAAATCTTATTATTAAGGACATTAATCTTTATGTTCCTCATGAGGACACACTAAACATAATTTGGCTGCTTTGGCTCCTGCTATCGCCTATCATACATTAAAAAAAAACCCATAACTAATAAAACTTATCTTTAAATCCTTTGAAGAAAATGTAACATTTTACTGTAAATGTCCTTTGGGGGGGGAATTCCAAAGTTTTGCACGGCATATGACACAAAATATTTTCTGTTTCCTTTTGGATATTCTTCCCTCTTGCCTCAATTTTTTACTTCAGGTAATCATCACAGTATCACCCTCTCCCTCCACGCTCTCTCCTGGCCACCACTTTGCTTCTTTTCTTTCTTCCTAGAATTTTATAAATTGTCCCAATCCTGCAGTCCTCATTGGCGACCCTCCCCATCAGGGGCAATTCTCCCAAGAATAGCTCATTTTCTCTTTTACACCTATTTCTGAGGGGTTGAGGTAAAGGGAATTCGTTTCTTATAAATCTAGTAAATAAATTCCGATTTGAAATATTTATGGTAGAAATGCTTTATCTTGTTCATTCTAGTCACAAGCAAATTGAAATTTTTTACTATATAGGACTTAGCACTTTTCCTCCAATCCAATTAATTGATGTTTTTATATATAATTTCTGTCAGTAAAACCGTGTTTAGGTAGGCCCCTTTCCCTCTGAGAACAGATAATTTTCTTTTTTTTTTTGAGACAGAGTGTCACTATGTTGCCCTCAGTAGAGTGCTGTGGTATCACAGCTCACAGAAACCTCAAACTCTTGGGCTTAAGTGATTTTCTTGCCTCAGCCTGCCAAGTAGCTGGAACTATAGGCGCCCACCACAATGCCAAGCTATTTTTTTTATTGCAGTTGTTATTGTTGATTAGCTGGCCCGGGCTGATTTCGAACCCACCATCCTAGGTGTATGTGGCCTGAGCCCTACTCACTGAGCTTCAGGCACCTCCTGGAACAGATAATTATTAACACTGTATTTCCTCCTACTTCTCTATGGTTCTTTTTCTTCTTTTAACACATAGTGCTTTAAAACTATTGGTTATATATTTTGGATTTTGGTCTGAAATAGAAATTTCATTTTATAGTCTTTTGTTTTTATTATTATTGTTCCTAAATCATTAATCAAATGTCCTTATACCATTTGTTTTTTTTTTTTTTTGAGACAGAGCCTCAAGCTGTCCCCCTGGGTAGAATGCCGTGGCATTACAGCTCACAGCAACCTCCAACTCCTGGGCTCAAGCGAGTCTCTTGCCTCCACCTCCCAAGTAGCTGGGACCACAGGCACCCGCCACAAC
>CAUYTI010008943.1:0-15715 GCA_963575145.1 Galago senegalensis | reverse complement strand
TGCAGCCCAATTCACAATCACTAGGTCATGGAAGAAGCCCAAGTGCCCATCGACCCATGAATGGATCAATAAATTGTGGTATATGTACACCATGGAATACTATACAGCCACAAAGAAAGAGGGAGACTTTGCCTCATTCATGTTTACATGGATGGAGGTGGAAAATGTCCTGTTTGCAAAGTATCTCAAGAATGGAAGAAAAAGTATCCAATGTACTCAACACTATTACAAAACTAATTGTTAGCTATCTTAGGAAAGCTACAATCCAAATGAAGCCCTAGACTACGGGGAAAGGGGAAGGGGGAGGGGAAGTTGGATGAGAGGTGAAGAGAATGATATTATGTGTATCACGCCTATGATCTATCCTATTAGCGTACATGTGAATTTGTCTGAAGGTTGAATATAAATATCTTAACACAACAATTATGAGAAAGGCATGATGGCTATGTTAGCCAGTTGGATGAGTTTTCCAAACTGCATATGGAAGCAACACACTATATCCTATGATAGAATTGATGTACACAATTATGATCTAATAAAAAAAATAATTTTTAACTTTAAAAAAAAAAAGAAGCCTGGGTGGTATCAACAGAAAAAAATCTGGTAAATTAATAACCAGAGCAGATCAACCACCCCAAGGAGGTATATGGCAGATTTAACTGAACATCCCATCCATACAAAGATGGCTGAGATGTCAGAAATCAAATTCAGAACTCAGATTGCAAATAAGATTAATAGAATGGAGGCAAGGTTGGAATTAGAAATTCAAGGAAAATTTCAAATTTCTCCCAAGAATTCAATTTACTCAAAGACAAAATCACCAAAGATTTTGAACACTGAGTCAAGAGTTTGTAGCCTATTAAGATCTGAGTAATGCAGAAGAATCTCTCAGTATCCGAACAGAGAATACAGAAGAAAAGATTTCTGACACTGATCACAAAACTTTTGAACCCTTCAATGCACTCAAAGCGTAGGAGAAATGGGGAGTAACAACAAAGCATAAGTGAGCACTGGGATAATTTGAGAAAATAAATATTTGCTTAGGGCAGTCTCCCTGCCTTAATAAAAATCCCTGTAGGCAATGAAATTGCTTGACAGAACATAGAGGGTCTTCATCATGAAATTATGAAAGAGAATTTTTCAGACACAACAAGAGATTCTGAAATTCTGAATAGCAGACAATTTCAGAATTCCAGCACTACCCTAATAAGACATCCCCCAAGCACATTAAGTATGATGTGCTAAAATTAAAATGAATAAGAAATTTCTGAAAGCAGAAAGAAATTAAACAAACTTAATATGAGGAAGAAAATTCAGAAAGCAGCCATATGTAAGATAACCATAACTATAGGTTGAAGAATATTAGAATGACTACAGATCTGTATGCTGAAACGTTTCAGGCTAGAAGAGGATGGTCATTAAATTTTAATCTCCTAAAACAAAATAACTTTCAACCCAGGATGTTGTATCCAGCTAAACTAAGTTCCATTTATGATGAATAAATTGAATATTTTAATGAAATTCACATGTGACTAAATTTGCCATAACTAATTCAACACTCCAGGACATTCTCAGATTTATCTTCCATAATGACCATTGTAATCCCCCATGACAAAAGTAAACTCACTCAGAAACTTTTGATCAAATTCCAACTTCCACAGTGGTGAACGGATAAAAAATGTCCAATGGACTTTCAATAAATTTGATACCCAAAATTTTACCAGGCTTATCAATATTGTCAATTAAAGTAAATGGCTTCAATTGTTCTCTAAAGAGGCAGGGCTGCTTGGATACAAAAACTCAAGCCAGATATCGGTTGCATAAAATAATCTCATCTTATCTTAAAAAATAAATATTGATTCAGAGTGAAAGGATGGTCATCTACATTCCAGGCCAATGAAAAGCAGTAAAAAGCAGATGTTGCATTATTATTCGCAGATACAACATGCTTTACATCAACAAAAATAAGCAAGGATAAGGATGTTCACTCTATATTTGTTAAAGCTAATATTCAATATGATAAGATTTCAGTTATTAATATTTATTCACCCAACTAGATTGTGCCTCAATTTATAAGAGATACTCTATTAGGCATGAGCAATGCTATTTCTTCCTGCTCCATTATAGTCAGAAATTTTAACACTCCTTTGAGTGTTTTAGATAGATCCTCCAATAAGAAGCTGAGCAAAGAAATTTTAGATTTAAACTTAACCATACAACATTTGGATTTAACAGACACCTACAGAACATTTCAGCCTAACAAAACTAAATATACATTTTTCTCATCAGAAAATAAATACGATTCAACAAATTTTTTAAAAAAGACCATATTATTCTCTCAACTGATGCAGAAAAAGTTTTTGATAATATCTAGTATCCCTTCAATCAGAACACATAAGAAAATTAGTATAGAGTGGACATTTCTTAAGCTGGTAGAGGCCACCTACAGGAATCCCACAGAAAGTATCATATTGAGTGGAGTTAAATTGAAATTATGTCTACTCAGAGCAGGAAACAGTCAAGGTTGCCCATTGTCTCCATTGTTCTTAAACATTGTCATCGAAGTTTTAGCCACCACAATTAGGGAAGCAAAGGCAATCAAGTGTATTCATATAGGGTCAGAAAAGATCAAACTTTCACTCTTTGCAGACAGAATTGTATATCTGAAAAACACCGGACATTCTGCTACAAAACTCTTGGATTTAATCAGGGAAAATATCAGCATCTCAGACTACAAAATCAACAGTCATAAATTGGTAGCCTTTATATATTCCAACAATAGTCAAGGTGAAAATACAGTTAAGAATTCTATTTTGTTTGCAGTAGTGCCAAAGAAGATGAAATATTTGGGAGTATACCTAACCAAGGATGCGAAAGACCTCTATAAACAGAAGCATGCAACTCTAAGAAAAGAAATTGCTGAAAATTTTAGCAAATGGAAAAACAAACCATGATCATGGCTGGGAAGAATCAACATTGTTAAAATGTTCACACTATCAAAAGCAATATATAATTTCATTGCAATCCCTATGTAAGCCCCATGTCATAGTTAAAAATAATACCTCATGTTTAGCCAAGACATTACTCAGATATAAAGACAGAAAAGCAGGAATCTTGCTACTAGACATAAGAATATACTATTAATAAATTCTGTTCAAAACAGCATGGTACTAGAACAAAAACAGCATGGTACTAGAACAAAACAGTAGATGTATGGAACAGAAGAGAGAACCAAGAGATGAACCCAGCTATGTAGCATTACCTAATCTTTGACAAGCCAATTAAAAACATTGACTGAGGAAAAGATTCCCTATTTAACAAATGGTGCTGGGCAAACTGGCTAAAGACCTCTAGAAAACTGAACCTGGAACCACAATTTTTAACCTTAAATAAGATAGATCTTCGCTGGATTAAAGGTTTTTAAGCATAAGACATGAAACTATAAATATAGTAGAAGAAATTTCAAGGAAAACACTTGAAGAAATCAAACTGGGTGAATATTTTATCAGGAGGACCCCAAGTGTGATTGAATGAAAATCAATAATACACTACTGACACCTGATCAAACTAAAAAGCTTCTGCACGGCCAAGAACATAGTAAGTAAAGCCGGCAAACAACCCTCAGAATGAGAGAAGATATTTGCAGGTTATGTCTCCACAAATATTTAATAGGCAGAATCCATGAACAACTCCAACATATTAGCAAGAAAAGAAGAAGTGATCCCATCTCAGGTTGGGAAAGAGACTTGAAGAGATACTTCTCTGAAAAAGACAGGTATATGGCCTACAGACATATGAAAAAATGCTCATCATACTAAAACACATGAGAAATGTAAATCCTAAATCACAAGAGAAATGCATACCAAAATTACTTTGAGATATCCTCTCACTCCAGTAAGAATAGCCCAGATTACAAAATCCCCAAATCAGAGATGCTGGAATGGATGTGAAGAAAAGGGAACACTTCTATGTTGCTGGTGGGAATGCAAATTAAGTTCCTGTATTAATTTGAAAGATGTTTGGAGAACACTTAGAGTAGTAAAAGAACTCTTAGAGAACCTGTCATTTGATCCTACAATTGCTCTACTAGGTATATATCTAGAAGACCAAAAGTCACACTACAACAAAGATATTTGTACCAGAATGTTTATTGTAGCCCATCCCAATTCATAATTCCTAAGTCATTGAAGAAGACCAAGTGACCATGCAGTCAAAAATGGATCTAAATGTTGTGGTATATGTACACCATAGTATATTATGCAGTCTTAAAGAAAGATAGAGCCTTTACCTACTTTATGTTTACCTGGATGGAGCTGGAACTTATTTTTCCCTTCAAAATATCTCACGAATGGAAGAAAATGTATCCAATGTACTCAGCCTTACTATGATACTAATTTATAGCTTTCAAAAGAAAGCAATAACCTAAGTATAGTCCAAGAATAGGGCGAAAGGGGAGAAGGAGGTGAGGGGAGGAGGTAGGATGGGTAGAGTTAAGGTGATTGTTGGGAACTCACCTATGACGCTTCTCATAAGGGTACATGTGAAACATTCAAAATGTGAAATATAAATGTCTTAACACAATAATTAAGTAAATGCCATGAAGGTTAAGTTAACCAGTTTGATGATAATACTTTAAATTGTATATAAAACCAGTACACTGTTCCCCTAAATCCATTAATTTACACAGCTATAATTTCATGAAAAATAAAACAATATATAAAATAAAAAAAGAAGTAAAACATCATGAAAAGTATAACTGTGAATTGTGTCATGTACCATTTATGTCTGTCAAATCATTGTCTGGTCATTTGGCTCGATTTCTTGTTCTATAACATCTCAGGGTAACACTATGTATAAACCACACACTTCCATTTGATTACAAATCTATGATGTGAAAAGGAAAAATTGGGTTGTTGAATCCCTTGGCCATGGTTACAAAACAAAATTTAGGAAGCAACTGTAACTCTAAAAGAACCCCACTCTTTGTAACGGTTTTAACCCAACAACACACCCAGACAGCAGCTACACATGCTTAGCAGGAATAAGATTAAGTTTAAAGATGGAAACCCAGGGAAACACCTATTGTGGTGTCATTCATCCTGACCATGTAGGATGTAGTCCATGTAGGACTTCATCCTAGAATATTGTGGAATACCAGACTTCTAGTCAGAGATACCAGCTGAACTTTTCCGCACACTTCAACTGATGTCCTGCAAGTTTTTGATCCAGGACATGTCTTAGCCTTCCATCCACAAAAAGAGAAGTGAGATCTCCCATATGTGCCTTATTGAATACATTAACAGTTGAGATTCCAGTCACTAGGCTGACACAGTAGTTGATATTTTGTGTAGTTTTGAGATTCAAGGTGCCTTTTAGATGGCAAAGCTGCATAGAGTCACTTAAGTAACCGTTTCTGCTTTTTTTTTTTTTTAAGAGATTTTCAGATATATTTAACAGATTTTTTCACTCTCAGTAAGTGCTATGCCATCACAGCTCACAGAAACCTCCATCTTCTGGGCTTAGGTGATTCTATTGTCTTAGTGTGCCAGTAGCTTGAACTACAAGTTTTCGCCTCATGGCCTGCTATTTTTTGTTGCTGATTGGCTGGGACCATTTTCAAATTCACTCTCATGGTGAGCCACCACTTATGACACAGAAGATAGGATATTTTTCAAACTAGATTTTGTGACCAGGGGTGGTTCTTCATGCCTCTCATCTTGGCATTTTGGGAGACCTAATCAGGTGGATTGTCTGAGTTTCCAAATTGGTGATCCGCCTCAACCCTAGTGACATACATATATCTGAATAATAGAAAAATATACTGATATTATGCAGGCTAATGGAATCCAGATGAAGGAATAGGTTCCTTTGATGAGAACACTTGAAGTTTGCTGTGAGATATATACTAGGGTACCCTATCAAAGGCAACAGAACAAGACACTGTCTCAATAAATAAATGGAGAAAATCATTTGTATTGGAGTTTCACCTTATTTTAAATATTTTTTTTTGATAGAAACAGAGACTTACTTCCTTTAACATACACAGTAACATTCTGTGGCACGTAAAGTTTAAGACAACGTCTAACTCTTGTGTTTAGATTTTCTTCTCTCAGACTCCTGAGTAGCTGGGACTACAGGTACATGCCACAAAGCATGGCTATTATTTATACTTTTGATCATATATCTAGTGTTGATAATTTTACCCTAGATTAGGTGTGAACTGAAGTAATTATTCTCAAAGAAAGGCATTTTTTTCCTACAACCCTATTAGTCAAAACTTCATATTTTACACAACTCTTACCCTTTGGTATCTTAGATTCTTGTAGTCACTATGAATGACTTTACTCAAGTCACAGTGAATTCTTTACTCAAGTCAAGTTTCTTCATGCACAATAAAATATTCAAATTATACACTTCACCCCTTCTTTGCACCTTTCAATCTGGGAAAATAGTTCCATGCCACAATCTGTCCAATACCAGTGACCAGAAATTTCTGGATGACTCCCACTCATCAGATCAACTGGCAGTCTCCTAAGGAACCAACCACAAAATAATATTATTCTTTCTTTGTTTCTTTCTCTACCTTTCTTTCTTCCTTCCTTCCTTCCTTCCTTCCTTCCTTCCTTCCTTCCTTCCTTCCTTCCTTCCTTCCTTTCTTTCTTTTTTTTTTCTTTCTTTCTTTCATTGTTTTTCATGAGAACGACTCTCACTCTGTTCCTCAGACTATGTTGTCTATAGTCTCAGCCTTGCACACAATGACATTGAACTCAGTTGACATAATACTCCTACCTCAGCCCATGTAGTAGCTGGAAATATTGATAAGAAAAACAACACTTGACTCCCCTTTATATTTGAGTGGATAACAAGTGAGATATCAGGGCTGAGGTTGTCTTTGTGATGCTTAACCTTTTCTCCAACATGGGAGCTCAGGGATCTTCCAAATTTGGCTACCCAGAGCATCGAAATATTGTATTTATGTGTGAGATAAGTTATTGAGCTGTCATTAAGAAATGAATTATTGGAATCCTTGAAGATTTTCCAATTCTCAGGCCTCAGTGAGACATAGGGAGTATGTCAGGACTGTTTTACATATCAGCAAATCCAATTGAATGGGCCTCCCCAAATGCCAAAATAAGAGTCATTAAAAACCATCCCTGACTATAAAATCTATCTTGAAATTATTCCCACTTTGATATCTAATGTGGTAGTGGAACAAATGGGTGAAGATCACCGAAGCTGTTCATGGATCTCTTTCATCCTGATCAGATTTCATTAGTGATTGTGTATTATACTTGTGAGCCAACATAACTCTTCCACATGCAATTTGACCAAGTAGCCAAAAGTTTAGAAACACCCAGAATGGAATTCAGAATTCATGGAAATTTAAAGATAGGCTGATATTTCCAAGGTCATCATAAATAGTGCAGGTGTGGAGTACACTACTGAAGACAGTGTCTCTCCAGATTTTGAGAGAGAGAAACATAATTCAGTCGCCTCTATTCAAAATAAGCCTATTTCATAGAAAGAAGCAAACATCATGAAAGGTAGAACTTGGAATTATTGGACATACATATTATGTCTGTCAAAGCATTCTCAGACCATTGGTTTCAATTTCCTGTTGTATAACATCATCAGGCCGCACCAGGTATGAACCACAATCTTCCAGTGGATTCCAAATCCATGACTTGAATAGGAAAGAATGTCTTTTGAATCTCTTGGCCATGATTACAAAGCAAAATTTACGAAGCAGGAATTGGATGAAAAGGAAAAAATCCCACACGTTGTAACATTTTGAACCCAAGAACAAACCAGACAGCAGCTACACAGACCTAGAAGTAATGAGATTAAGCTAAAAGATGGTAACCCAGGGCAACACCTATTGTGATGTCATCCCTGGTGAACAAGTAGTTACCTCATCCTGAAATGTCATGTAATCCTGGATTCTGGTCAAAAATACTCAGAGGAGTCTTCTGCTCACTTCACCTGCTTTCCTGCAAGGGTTTTGTGCAGGACATTTCTTAGCCTTCTATCTACAGACAGCTAAGTGATCTCCCATTTGTGCCTTATTGATTACATTAACATATAAGATTCCAGTACTAGGCTGACAGAACAGTTGATATTTTCCATAGCAGTGAGACTCAAGCTACATTCCAGATGATAAAATTGCATAGATCAACTTCAGAAGGATGCTTTTTGTTTTTTGTTTTATTATGGTTTTTTTTTTTTTTTTGAGACACAGTTTCACTTTGTTACTCTGTAGAGTGCAGTGCTCTCACACTTGTCTTTCTGTTTCTTAGCCTGTCTCTAACATGGGAGCTCAGAGGATCTTCCCAACTGGGCTGCCCAGAGCATTGATCTATTGTAGTCATGCTTGTAGTAATTCATTGAACTCTACTTAAGAAATGAGTTTATTGGGGATTTGGGGGATTTTGAGGCTTTTCCAATCCTCAGGCCTTGGTGACACATAGAAAGTATGTCAGGACTGTTTTACATATCCATGGTGAGAGATTACCACAATGATACATGGATCTCTATTATCCATGCAAGGTTTCAATAGTTATTGTATACTATATGTGTGATCCAACATAACACTTCAATGTGCATTCCATTTTATTATAAAACAGTGACTTGAAAAGGAAATGTTGGGTTTCTGAATCCCTTGGTCATGGTTACAAAATAAAATTTAGCAAGCTGCAATTGAATGTGGAGAAAAGAATTCCAAATTTCTAACCATTAGAACCCAACAACAAACTGGGACAGCAACTACACATGCTTAGCAGGAATAAGGTTAAGCTTAGATGGTAACCCAGGACAACACCCATTGTGATGTCATACGTGGTGACCATGCAGTGACTTCTTATTTTAATGTGGTGGGATTCAGGTTTCTGGTCAAAGATAATCCTGGACCTTTCTGCTCACTTCAGCTGGTGTCCTACAAGTGTTTGATCCGGGACATTTCTTAGCCCTCCATCCACAGACAGAAGTTTTCTCTGATTTGTGCCTTATAGATTGCATGAATGGCTGACATTCCAGTCACTAGGCTGACACAGCAATTGATATTTTGAGACCAGTGAGTCTCAAACTTCATTCCATATGGTAAAACTGCAGAGATACACTTAAGGAGGATGTTCTGTTTACTATTCTTGTTTACTCTTTTTTTTTTTTTTGTATTTTTTTTTTAAACAGAGTTCCACTTTGTAACACTTGGTAGAGTGCTGTGCAATCACAGATCACAGAATCCTTCATATCCTGGGCTCAGGTGCTTCTTCTGCTTTAGCCTCCCCAGTAGATTGAACTACAGTTGCCCAATTCAGTGCAGGGGTATTTTTTTGTTGCAGATTGGGTTTGACCACTTTCAAAATCACCACCCTCATGGTCAGCCACCAATTCAGACATCGAACATAGGATATTTTTCAAATAGGTTTTGTTCACAGGGTTATTTTCATGTCTCTCAGGTTGGCAATGTGGGAGTCCCAGTCAGTTAGATTGTCTGAGATTCTGAATTTTAGTCCAGATTCAGCACTAATGAGATACCCATTTCTGAAGATTAAAAGATGGACTTATGTTATGAAGGCTCCTGGCATACCAGCTGAGGGAATAGGTTCGAAGAACACTTGTAGGTTGCTGTGAACTATGGTACCAGGGTATTCTGCCAAAGAAAACAAACTGTCTCAAGAAATAAATAGGGAAAACCATTTGTATTGAAGTTATTTCTCATTTTTACTTTTAAATAGAGACAAAGGCTTACTTTATTTGTCAAATTCAGTAAAGTTTTGTGGTCTCTACATATCACAGCAACCTCCAACAACTTATGTTAGGCAATTTTCTTCTCATTGTCATGAGTAGCTGGGACTATATGTGCACACTACAATGCCTGGCTACAATTTTCACTTTGACCATCATTCTAGGTTAAACATTTTCTCCTAGATAAGACGTGTATTGGAGAAATTATGCTCTCACAGGGAAATTTTTTTTTACAACCCCTATTGGTGTTTCTAAGGAACCAACTACAAATGAACTTGTCCTGACTCATTGTTTCATCCTCCCTCCAGGGGCCACAAGAAATTCTACTATATGTAGTTCTGTATTTCTTCTGCCTACTGACTTTCCCACATAATTTCATTCTTGGTAACTGTACCTAGAAAAATAAATTTCTTTCCTTCTCTCTCTCTCTCTCTGTCTATCTCTCTTTCATTCTTTCAGAATTTTTCATGAGACTGACTCTCACTGTGTTCCCCAGGTCATTGTCCATGACCTCATCCTTACACATAATGGTTTCCAACTCGTTGGTTGAAGTGATCAACCTGCCTTAGCCTCTGGAGTACCTGGAACTATAAGTAAGAGATACAACACTTGACTACCTTTCTATTGAGTAGAAACCAGGTTGAATTTCAGGGCTGAAATTGGCTTTCTGTTGCTCAGTCTATTCTCTTGTAGGGGAGCTCAGGTATCTGCCTAATTTGGCTGCCCATGGCATTGAAATATTATAGTCATGCATGGGATAAGTCATTGAGCTATAGTTAAGAAATGGCTTTGGAGGCAACCAACACATCTGTCTACAAGTATTACCTCCATGATCTGTCTGACCTTACTAATTGTTGTGACTTATGATACCATGGTAACCTGAACCGAACTCTATGCACCGTCCTCTCTGCCTTTCATTTAAATCTGAAACAGTCATAGCATGAAGGTCTGGATGACATTAAAAATGCTGTGGAAATTGTGGATTCTACCTGTGACAAGCAACACCTCATGGAGATATACAACAACGTCTGCTGCCACCTTAGGAAGTTTGAGTTCCAGACCCACATGGGTGACATGGCTTCCCAGCTTTGTGTCCAGCAACCTGTTCAGAATGAGCTGGTGCAGAGATGCCAACAACTGCAGTCTTTCTTATCCATATTGAGAATGAAGAGGTAAAAAAGACAATAAAGGCCACCCTACATACAATCCACAACATTGTGACTGTTGAGAATTGTTTTTGAAGTTGGATATAATTTACTAAAACAAAAATTTGAAGAGTATATTGAGAAAAAGTACTTTTCAGAAAAAGTACTTGTGGTACTTGTGCTATGTGTACAATATATGCATTCCGTATAATTATTCTGTTTGTTATTTTTAATGAATTTTTCATTTTTTATTAAATAATAGCTATGTGCATTATGCAATCATGGGGTACAATGTGATGTTTTCATATACAATTTTTAATATTTTCATCAAACTGATTAACATAACCTTCATGTCATTTCTTAGTTATTGTATTAAGACGTTTACATTCGACTTTTAGTAAGATTCATTTGAACTCTTCTAGGATAAAACACAGAGGTGATTACACCTATCACCTTCCCCCCACTCACCCACCCCACTCCCATGCACTCCTCCTCACCCTCTCCCCTCCCCATATTCTTATATATAATTATGTTATAGCTTTCATATGAAAGCTAAAAATTAACTTCATAATAGGGCCGAGTACATTGGATACTTTTTTTCCCATTCTTCTGATACTTTGCTAAGAAGAACATTTTTCCACTCCATGCATGTAAACATGAAGGAGGTAAAGTCTTCATCTTTCTTTAGGTCTGCATAATATTCCATGGTGTACATAAACTATAATTTATTGATCCACTTGTGGGTCAATGGCACTTGGGCTTCTTCTATGCCATAGCACTTATCACTTGGGCTGCAATAAACATTCTGAAACAAATATCTTTGTTGTAATGTGATTTTTGGTCTTTGGGGTATATACATAGTAAGGAAATTGTGGAATCAAATGGCAGGTCTATTTTTAGTTCTCTAAGTTTTCTTTCTTCTTCTTTTTTTTTTTTTTTAGACAGTGCCTCAAGTTGTCCCCCTGGGTAGAGTGCTATAGCATCATAGCTCACAGAAACCTCCAACTCCTGGGCTCAAGCGAGTCTTCTGCCTCTGCCTCCCAAGTAGCTGGGAACACAGGTGCCTGCCACAACGCCCGGCTATTTTTTTTTTTTTTGGTTGTAGCCGTTGTTGTTTGGCAGGCCAGCTTTGGATTAGAACCCACCACTTTAGGTATATGTGGCTGGTGCCTTAGCCACTTGAGCCACAGGTGCCAGACAGTTCTATAAGATTTCTCCAGATGTCTTTCCAAAAGGTGCGTATTAGGTTACATTAACACCAGCAGTGTAGAAGTGTTCTCTTTTCTCCACATCCACATCCACGTAAAAACATGTCTGGTTTTGGGATTTTGTGATATGGGCTAATCCTTTTGGAGTTATGTGATATCTCAAAGGAGTTTTGATTTGCATTTCTTTGATGATTAAGGATGGTAAGCATTTTTTCATATATCTGCTGGCCATATGCCTTTCTTTAGAAAAATTTCATTCTAAGTCCCTTGCCTACCCTGAGATGGGATCACTTGTTCTTTTCTTCCTAATAAATTTGAGTTCTCTGTGGATTATGGCATTAATTTTTTTCTCAGAAATAAC
The DNA here is from genome assembly GCA_963575145.1 of Galago senegalensis. Lineage (NCBI taxonomy): Eukaryota > Metazoa > Chordata > Mammalia > Primates > Galagidae > Galago > Galago senegalensis. The sequence continues at coordinate 3,257 of CAUYTI010008943.1, read as the reverse complement.
CTGTAAATATCTTCTTTCATTCTGAGGGCTGTCTACTGCTTTACTTACTGTGTTCATGGCTGTGCAGAAGCTTTTTAGTTTGATCAGATTCCAAATGTGTATTTGTGATGTTGCTTCAATTGCCTGGGGGGATCCTCCTAGTAAAATTTTCACCCAGGCTGATTTCTCCAAGTGTTCTCCCTAAACTTTCTTCTAATAATTTTATAGTTTCATGTCTTAAGTTTTAATTTTTAATCCAGTAAGAGTCTATCTTAGTTAATGGTGAAAAGTGTGGGTCCAGTTTCAGTTTTCTACAGGTTGCCTGCTGGTTCTCACAGCATCATTTGTTAAATAGGGAATTTTGTCCCCACTCAATTTTTTTAAGTAGCTTGTCAAAGATCAGCTGAAAGTAAGTAGCAGGATATATCTCTTGACTCTCTATTCTGTTACATACTTATGCCTCTCTGTTTTTGTGCCACAACCATGCCATTCTGATCACTATCGATTTATAGTATAGTCTGAGGTCTGATAGCATGATTCTTCCTGATTTGTTTTTATTTCTGTTTTTAGTAAATCATAGCTGTGTACATTAATGCATTAATGGGGTACAGTGTGGTGTTTTCATATACAATTTGAAATATTTTCATCAAACTGGTTAACTTATCCTTTATATCATTTTCTTTGTTTTTTGTGTTAAGACATTTATATTCTACTTTTAGAAAGATTCACTTATACAATTGTGAGATAAACCATAGAGGTAATCTCTTGAATCACCCTCCCTTCACCCATCCACTCCCTACCCTACCCTTCCCCTCTCCCTATCGATATTCTTAAACTATAATTGTGTTCTAGCTTTCATATGAAAGCTATAAATTAATTTTATCATAGGACTGAGAACATTGGATACTTTTTCTTCCATTCTTGAGATACTTTGCTAAGAAGAACATTTTCCAGCTTAATCCATGTAAACATGAAGGAGGTAAGGTTCCATCTTTCTTTATGGCTACATAGTATTCCACGATATACATATACCACTATTTATGGATCCATTCGTAGATTGATGGGCAGTTGTGTTTCCTCCACACCCTAGGAAATATCACTTGGGGTGGAATAAACATTCTGATACAAATATATTTATTGTAATGTTATTTTGGTCTTCTGGATATATACTTAATAAAGGAATTGCAGTTTCAAATGGCGGGTCTATTTTTAGTTCTCTAAGTGTTCTCCAGATGTCTTTGCAAAAGGAGCATATTAGGTTGCATTCCCAACAGCCGTGTAGAAGTGATCTTTTTTCTCTGCATTTACACCAGCATCTCTAGTTTTGGGATATTGTGATATGGTCTAATTTTACTGGAGTTAGGTGATATCTCAAAGTAGTTTTGAGTTGATTTTCTCTGATGATTAAGGATGGTGAGTATTTTTCATATATCTGTAGGTCATGCACCTATCTTCTTTAGAGAAATTTCTTTTCAAGTCTCTTTCCCAGTCTGAGTGGGGATCACTTGTACTCTTCTTTCTAATACATTTGAGTTCTCTATGGATTCTAGTTATTAAACCTTGGTCAGGGACATAAACTGAAAATATCTTCTCCCATTTGGAGGGCTGTGTGCTTGCTTCACTTACAGTGTTCTTGAATTTTCAGAAGCTTTTTAGTTTGATCAGGTTCCAATAGTGTATTTTTGATGTTGTTTCAATTGCCCAAGGGGATCCTCCTCATAAAATTTTTCCTCAGCCAATTTATTCAGTTGTTTTCTCTACACTTTCTTCTAATATTTTTATAGTTTCATGTCTTAAGTTTAAATCTTTAATCCAGTCAGAGTCTATCTTAATTAATAGTGAATGGTGTGAGTCCAGTTTCCATCTACAACAGGTTGCCATCCTGTTCGTCCAGCACCACTTGTTAAATAGGGAATATTTTCCCCACTCAGTGTTTATAATTGGATTGTCAAAGATTAGGTAATGGTACGTAGCTGGATTAATCGGTTGGCTCTCTATTCTGTTCCCTACATCTACCTCTCTGTTTTCGTTACAGCACCATACTGTTTTGATCACTATCAATTTCTAGTATAATCTGAAGTCTAGTAGCATGATTTCTCCTGCTTTTTTTTATTTCTGAGTAATGTCTTGGCTATTTGAGGTATTTTTTCTGATTCCATATAAAGTGAAGTACTATTTTTTTCAAGATCTTTAAGATATGACAGTGGAGCTTTAGTACGAATTGCATTAAAATTATATATTGCTGTGTGTAGTATAGACATTTTAACAATGTTGAACCTTCACAGCCATGACCATGGTCTGATTTACCATTTGTTAACATTTTCAGCTATTTCTTTTCTTAGAATTTCATAATCCTCTTCATAGAGATCTTTCAAATCCTTTGTTAGCTAAACTCCCATATATTTCATCTTCTTTGGCACTACTGTGAATGGAATAGAGTCCTTGACTGTTTTTTAAGCTTTGCTGCTGTTAGTATATATAAAGGCTACAGAACTATATAAGTGTTGATTTTGTAATCTGAGAATGCTGCTATATTGATCACTTATAAGAGTTTTGTAGTCAGATCCCTGGTGTTTTTCAGATATACAATCATATTATCTGCAAAGAGTGAAAGTTTAATCTCTCTTACTCTATATGGATAACCCTTGATTTCCTTTTTTTCCCTAATTGCAATTGCTAAATCTTCCTTTATGATGTTAAAGAGCAATGGAGACAATGGGCAACATTGCCTGTTTCCTGATCTGAGTGGAAATGATTTCAATTTAACTTTATTCAATACAATATTGGCTGTGGTTTTGTTGTAGATGGCCTCTACTAGTTTAGAAATATTCCTTCTATACCAATTTTCTTAAGTGTTCTGATCATTAAGGGATGCTGGATATTATTAAAGATTTTTCTGCATTAATTCAGATAATCATATGGTCTTTGTTTTTTAATTTCTTTATGTGATGAATTATATTTATAGACTTATGTATGTTAAACCATCCTTGAGATACATGGATAAAACCCACTTGCTGATGGTATATAATTTGTTTGATGTGTTGCTGGATTCTGTTTATTAGGATCTTGTTGAATATTTTTGTATCAATATTTATTACTGATATTGGTCTATAATTTTCTTTTCTTCTTGGATTTTTTCCTGGTTTGGGTATGAAAGTGATGTTTGCTTCATAGAATGTGTTGCATAGTAATTCTTCTTTTTCTATTTTTTGGAAAGAGTTCAGTAATATAGCTACTAGTTCCTCTTTGACGGTTTGGTAGAATTCTGATGTGAAGCC
>CAUYTI010008936.1:0-36340 GCA_963575145.1 Galago senegalensis | reverse complement strand
CCTTCATGTCATTTTCTCAGTTATTGCTTTAAAATGTTCACATTCTACTCTTAGAAAGATTCACCTGTACCCCTATAAGATAAACCTCAGAAGTGATCCCTCCAAACCCCCTCCCTCACAATTTTTTTAATCAAGATCATTCATTTAATTATTCCTGAAGGAAGTTCAAAGCACAGAAACTATATTCTTTCTGATACTCTTTTTTTTTTAACATCAATATCATTTAAGTATGTGGCAGAAGTTTAACTATAATTCCCCAAGTGAAAGCACTGCTGTAGGCTAAAGAAATTCCTCAGGGAGAGACAGGGGCCCGGGATGAATACACCTGCTCACAGGATACAGGGATCAGTCACAGGGAGAAAATCAGAGGCTCTGGACCAGCATGGACTGCCCAAATTCAAATCTTGTCTCTACTACTTTCTAGCTGCGTAGACTTGGACGAGTTATTTAACGTTTCCATGCTTTAGTTTCTTTCCCTAAAACAGGAAGAATAATGGTGCTCATGAAAATCAAATAAGTATGTACAGAGTCCTTAGGACAGCGTCAGCACACTGTAAATTGAACTGGATCATTATTTGCTATAATTATTTGGAGTGGGAAAGAAAGGACTTTAAATAAGACAGCTGGGCAGTGACTGTGGCTCAGTGAGTAGGGAGCCAGACCCATATACCAAGGGTGGCTGGTTCAAACCCAGCCCCACCAAACTGCAATAAATAAATAAATAAATAAACAAGACAGCCACACTTTAAAGTTCTTTAAGAAGATAGAAACATCTCAAATGCTACTTTCTGAGGCAGGAGACACAAGCATAAATGGGTTTTCACTCGAGATACGGTAAATAGCCAATAGCAAAAGTGACCTTTTGTGGGAGAGTTCTCCTAATTCAGTGGTTAGAAAGTCATGAACCCATTTTTTAAAATAAAGTTTTATTGGAACACGGCCATGCTCATTTGCCAGTATTGTCTATGGCTGATTGTTTCTTTTTTCCCCCACGCTACAACAGCAGAGTTGAATTGTACTGAAGACCATAAGGGGGGAAAAGTTGAAACTATTTATTTTCTAGCCATTTACAGAGGAAGATTTTTTGCTGGTCCCTGTTCCAACTGGATTTATGCTCACCAGTTGTGGTTGTACAAAAACTCCACATAGGTTGTCCTTCATCCTGCTGAAGCTGGTACCAATGCTAATTTCTGCTACTATTCTGTAACAGTGACATGGGCTTGGATTATGCCAGGAAGTGGTTGTGAGGATGTCATTGTGTTTGGGTTGCTGCTTAGGACTGGAATTGGCTTTTTTTTTTTTTTTGAGACAGAGTCTCACTTTGTGGCCCTCTGAAGAGCACTGTAGTGTCATAGCTCACAGCAACCTGAAACTCTTGGACTCAAGCAATTTTCTTGCCTCAGCTTCCCAGGTAGCTGGGACTACAGGCACCGGCCACAACACCCAACTATTTTTAGAGACAGGGTCTCCCTCTTGCTCAGGCTGGTCTCAAACCTGTGAGCTCAGGCAATCCACTTGCCTCCGCCTCCCTAGAATTATTGGCAAGAGCCATATGGGATTGGCTTCTTTAGAAAAAGTTATGGGCTCCATGCTGGGGCTGCCTTTTAATCCTTTCAATCCTTTAAGGAGGTCCCCAAACACTCATTCCACCTCTGAGATCCTGAAGGAACTACATTTGCCCAGGGGAAACATCCCAGGTTGCAGCTTTTGAAGGATCCCCTACTCTATCTGGCATCATGAGATGCCACAGCCCAGAAAGGTGAAATAAGAAATTAGGGAAGATGAATTTGGACTCTAATTGCCCTGCTCTCACAACTCACAAAGACAAGGGGATTTGAATTCAGCCTTTCATTCCCCTGGACTTCAATTTACTTATACTTTTAGTTCCAAGGAATCTTTGGACTTTAATTTGTCCTGGGGAATATAATAAAGGCTTCATATTCAAATGTGGATATACGGTTGGATTTTATCCTGGGAGTCTATTTAAGCTCATCACCAACCCTCTGCTGGGCCACATCAGACAACAAAGCTGCACATAATTCAAGTTGGGAAAAGAAGGAGGGAATTCATTTTTAGTGAAGAGGACTAAAGAGCCTTTATGTTAATGAACTTGCTTTTCCCAGCCCACGGCTGAGCCAGTCAGTCCAGGAGGATCCACAGGAGCCCGGGCTGGTCCTAGGGTTTAAGAAGAAAGCAGGCAGGGACTGGTCTGGAAGCCCACGACACCCTCATGGGGACAGCCCTGCTGGGAGTCCATAGGCTTAACGGTTACATCAAATGGGTCAAGAGAACCAAAAAGAGGGGGTGGGAGTGTGGGAGGACAACACCTATTTCCATTCCTCCAGTTTCTCTGGACAAGCGCTTCCATTAAAACAGTGTTTCAGAATAATGGGCATACAGGGGGCCGTGCAGAAAGTACCCAGCCATGTGGTATGAAAAATAGGATTAACAATGGCTGGGTACTATCTGGGCAGCACTCATATACGGTGAGTGGTGTACTAAACGCTGGAAAATAAGAAGGGTGGGGGGGGTGAGGGATAAGAAGTTACCATCTGGTACCAGGCCCACTATTCTGGTGATGGGGACACTCCAATGCAATTCATCCACTTTGACAATAAACACTCGTGCCCCCTAAATCCAAATAAAAAAAGAAAGAAAATTAAATTGTTTTTCACCCAAATATGTCAATTCATGCTGCATAAATCTTAAAACATTTCTGTCATTTTTTAAAAAAATAGTATTTTCAGTCAGCACCTAAAAAAAATGGGGGGAGAGGTTCCCAGGGTCGACTGCACATTGGAGTCATCTGAAATCACGGGGTCCCAGATTTAGCAAATATAGAACCACGAAGCCCAGTTAAATGCGCCTTTCAGAGAAAGGACAAACGTAACTTTTTTTTTTTTTGCAATTTTTGGCCAGGGCTGGATTTGAACCCACCACCTCCAGCATATGGGGCCAGTGCCCTACTCCTTTCAGCCATAGGCACCACCTGACAAATGTAATTTTTAGTACAAGTATATCCTGTGCAATCTTTGGGGATATGCTTGTACTAAAAAGTTATATATTTCTCAGACACATTTAATTCAGCATCCTGTAGTTTATCCAATAACCCTGGGAGGGGGGAACTTTAAAAAAAATACCATGGCCTGAGCCTGCCTCTCTACTCTTTTGGGGATGGGTCTGGGTAGGGGGTGAACTCTGGTGAGCAGCAGGGCAGCTTTGTCCCTCCAGAGGGCCTGCAGGCTGGGACAGTAAGTGCCTGAGAAAGCAGGGACAGCATGTTAGCAAGATTGGCCACACCTAAGCATCGTCCCCAAATGGCTTTCTTAGTTATCAAGGTGGAATTTTCATCTTTGTCTACCTAATTCCAGTCTTTCTTCCTCCATTGGTTTTGAAACTCAGTAAGGAAGACAAAGGTATTGGAATTGACCCCTTAAAGCCCTGACATCTGGGACCTCCTCTCTCCCTCCGGCTTGGCTGATATATACACATGCTTTGTGACTCAGCCAGAGGTCCTTTTCTCCAGGAAGTCTTCCCCAGACGAAGGAAATCCCCTGGCTGTATGCCATCATAAAACTCTCCGAATTTTCTTTTCTTTCTGGCCTATATTAAAACTATCACTTCTCAACCTCGACACAACTAACATTTGAGGGCTAGATCATTCTTTGTTGTGGGGCTGTCCTGGGCATGCAGGATGTCTCACAGCCTCCCCGGCCTCCGGCCAGTAGATACCAGTAGAACTGCCCCTCCCTGCCCCCAGCTGTCTCCAGACCCAGACATTACCAAGCATCCCCACTGTATACCTGTGTTCAGAGCCAGCTTCATGAGTGCACAGCCTGTGCGATGCTCCATGCTCAGAGGACCTTGCACTTGATTCAATGCTCTGCTGTCGTCATCATGACATTCTCTATTGTTGTTGCGAATTTAATCTTATTAAAATTCATAGTGAATGTCGTGGCATATCATTTTCTATTGTGTGACAATTTGTTGGCTGGTAATGAAATCCTTAACAGTTTTTGAACAGGGGCCCTGCTGATGAGGTTGCTAGTTCTCGTTGTGAACTTTGTTTTTTTAATGCTTCTTTCCTGCAGTACGGGGGATTGGGGAGAGCAAAGAGCAGGTCGGCTTTATTCTCTGCTGTATCCCTGGTGCTGGCTAAGGGAAGGCGCTCAAAAAATACTTGAAGGAGGCAGGAGAGACAGAGAAGCTCAATTAGGCCCCGCAGTAACCACAGACTAAGGAACAGAAGGGAAGAATAACCCCAGGCCACCGGTGTAAGCGGCTCTATTCATCAGCTAACCCTTCCTTCCCGAGGTTGCAGGGACATTCTTCCAAACCCCTCATGCATGTCGAGTGGCAAGCATACCCTGTGTGGTCTGTGGGTCTCTCATGTGGCTCTCCATATGCCATGTCAGCTGGGCTAAGCAGCAATCCCCAGATGTAATAAGATAAGGCTGGGGGAGAGCTTTGACGCTGAATTTCTGAGCTCTGCTCGTTCCAGGCAGGCCTTCATTTTGCATTAATTCTGGCCAATTTAGCTTGCCCTCCCATCTGATAATCAGTCTACCAGGTTGCAGTTCTCAAAGCCAGAGGAGATACGGTCAGTTAGGCACCAGAGAGGGAAAAAAAGCAATTTTTAGCAAATCCATTTAAAGTGGGAATCTAAATGTTAAAGTATAAATAGCAAAAGGGGGAAATGTTTGATTGGGGCTTCATCTTGAAAAGTGAAAGTAAAAGGTATAAGAATGAGCCCAATGTAATCATAAGCATCCTTAGAAGAGGGAAACGGGAGGGTCAGAGTCAAGAGTTTCAGAGGGGAGAATTGGAGTGAGGGTGACATGAGGAATTTAGGAGTTGAAAAAGCAAGGAATGAACTCTTCCCTAGAGCCTCCAAAGGAACACACCTTGATTTTAGAAGTTCTGCCTTCAGCATTGTAATGTACTGAATCTGCGTTGTTTTAGGCCACTAAGCTCTTGGTAATTTGTTGTAGCAGCGGTAGAAAGCTGATACATAGAGCTGCCATCCTCTCTTGCCTGTGTACCTACAACAGCCCAACAGATCCCCTTGCCTCATGATATCCCCTTTTCACAAAGCAGCCAGAGGAGTCTTTCAAATCTATAAACAAGATCACAGCATCCTCCTTCTTAAAACCCTTCCATGGTTTTCCACTTCCCTTAGAATAAGATCCAGACTCCTCACCTTGGCCCACAGTGCTTTGCAGGACCTTATCCCTGCCTTCTCCTCCCTCCCATTCACACCGCTCCAGCCTTACCTGGTTTCTCTGTATCTTCCAACTCAGGGTGCTCCTTCCAGCCTCAGGGCCTTTGCACTTGCTTGTTCCTGCTACCTGGAATGCTCTTTCCCCAACTTGTCTCAGGGCTACTGCAATCTCTTTCAGCCTTCTCAGTTTAAAATGGTCCTTTATCAGAGGTCTTGTCTGGCTATCCTTCTTTTTCATGGAATCACATTTTGTAATTGATTATCTGTCTTCTCACTTCTCCACTAGAATGTAAGCTTGTGCCAACAGAAGCCACGTCTGCCTTCTTCATGGCTGTCCTGCTCATTCCTAATGCCAAATAAATATTTCTTTTTTTTTTTTTGAGACAGAGTCTCACTATGTCACCCTGGGTAGAGTGCCATGGCATCACAGCTCACAGCAACCTCAAACTCTTGGGCTTAAGCAATTCTCTTGCCTCAGCCCCCCAAGTAGCTGGGACTACAGGTGCCCACCACAATACCTGGCTATTTTTTTGTTATTGTTGTCATTGTTGTTTAGCAAGCCCTGGCCCGGTTCAAATCCACCAGCCCTGATACACGTGGCCTCTGCCCTAATCACTGAGCTACAGGCACTGAACCCCATTACATATTTCTTGAATGAAACATTTGTGTTTCCCTGTCATGACCTGAATGGCTTCCCCATTGCCTGTTCTCTATCACTCAAGTTCTAGTTCTAATAGATAAAAGAAAACAAACTGGAAACTTGGCTCGGCACCTGTGGCTCAAGTGACTAAGGTGCCAGCCACATACACCTAAGGTGGCGGGTTCAAATCCAGCCCGGACCTGCCAAACAACACTGGTGGCTGCAACCAAAAAATAGCCAGGCGTTGTGATTAATATTGCGTGTATATATTTCCCAAAAAGCCATACATTTGACAGAGATGGCTTGATTAGGATGCAATATGCAGTGGAGTTGGTGAAAAGTAGATAGATTCAAACGATATTTGGAGGTAGAAATGGCTTAGACACATAGGTCCTTCAGAATCTGCAGTGGGGGCTGGGGGAAAGCCTCTGACATTTTCAGCCCCGCTAGCACTAGCGAGGAAGCAGGTGGGAGCTCCTTGAGGAGGCTGTTAAGACAGGCAACGGTCTGTCTCAGCAGGAGACGTCTAAAATGCCTAAAAGCACTGCTTCACTTTGCTCTTAGACATGGTAAGCCTTGCTCAGGAGTCTTGTTGTACTTAAGAGTCAAGTCTTTCAACTTGACTGAACGTCTTTCTGTTAAATTCCAATTCATTTAAGGCCTCCCTCCTCCGGCAGCATTGGATAGGAGAATACTAATTTTTTAAAAAAATCATGCCCAAGACATCTTCTATCAATATCACCCTTCTCTGCCACCTTTTAAACCAAGGTGTCCCCAAGAAGTTGTCAGAGGGCTTCCCCCAAGAAGAAAAAGAAGGAAAATGTTATAATAAAAGCCCTTTTTCTTTCCTTACCTTCAGCAACCTAGCCAAAGAGGGAATCAGGAGGCCGAAACCAAACCCCTAACAATTTAATGAGTTTTAAATCCTGAAGAATTGAACTAAAGACCACAAACCAGAGTCGGTGCCAACACATAGGACTTCATTGTAAAATATACATAGGTAGATAGAAAAGATATTCCATTTATCACCCAAATTCTGGGCTGCTTTAGTTGACCTTTCTCCCACGTTCTGAGTGCTTCAGAAATTATAGTTTATCAAAGGTATGAATTAATCCCTTTTACCATTTTATCTGTGAAATACTTTCCCACTCCGACATCATAGTAGTTTTCTTTAATTGAGTCCAGAATGATCCTGGAGCTTACTGCAGCTGCAGGATTGCAAATGACAACATTTTACTCTTACCTGGACCGTGCTACCTTGTCATAAACATGGAACCTTGAGAAGATTCAACCTACAGAAGAAATCTGAGTAGAGCAAACTGGGTCATGTGCCTGACCTCAAGTACATGGGGACTCTAAGAGGACCCTTTTCTCTGAGGGAGCAGCTAATTAAAAAAACAAACAAGCTTGGGGGTAAACAGACCCCTCTCAAGAGGCTTAATACCCTTTTCTTAACGCTCCCTCCCTCCCTTGGCAACCCTTCCATTTACTGGTTGAGATTCCACTTCTCGCTGTCCTTGACCTAAGTTGCTCATTAGGAACTTGACATGACTATGTAACAAGTCCATGTCAGAGGGCTCCTCAAGATGTCACCCTGGGGTTCCCTTGTAGACACAAGTCTTCACACCAAATGTATCAGAGGACATTTCTACTGTATCTGGAATATAAGCTCTTTCTGTTCCATGATTATCAGTGTATACATTGTTTTTCAGCCATGAAAACATAGAAAGCAATTACAAAGTTTCACTCAGTGTCAGTATAAGCATGCAACTTAGGGCATGGGCTCCTCTGCCAGAGGCATCTGGATTCAAATCCCAAAGAACATAGTAAGTACTCAGTAAATGTCAGCTATTATTTTACTTAGGATAAAAACCAAACTCTTATGGTTTGCATCCTACACAACCTGTTCCCAACCATTCAAACCTCACCCTGTCCCACTCTCCCTAATTGTTCACAACCAAACTTGCCTCTGAGGTTCCTTGAAAATTCTTAGGGTCTTCATGCTTTTCTCCCAGTATAAAAATTTTTTCCGGACCTTTTTAACGGACTCCTTCCCACCATTCAGGTTTTGTTTTCAATGTCATCTCTGAGGAGTCCTCCTTAATTAACCTAACCAAGATAGATCCTCCTTCCCCACCCCAATATATCAGATTCATTTCTTTTCAGGGCACTTACCACTAATTTACTTATGTTCCTCATTTAAAGGGGAATCTTTTATTTTTATCTCAGAGCTTAGAATAACTAGGACATGGAAGACATCTGATGTTTGTTAAATGAAAAGGATAAAAAAAAATCAAGTTCAAACCCTATCTAAATACAAAAACGTAGCCACAATCCTGAGACAACAGAATTTCAAATACTAAAAGGGATCTGAGTTATATATCTTGGGGTATCTTGTCATATTCTTAACAACCTGTATTTTGAAAACTCTTTCACTATTTGGGGAAATACTTCATCATAAGTTCTGCCTCTCTATTGTAGACATCAAAACTCAAAATCCCTGGCCTTTCTTGCAGCTCAGACGTATGCATGTGACTAGACTCTGCCCTACCAGACACCATCCTAAGGCTGATGTGGAAAAGAACAATGTAAGGTGGCTCTGCTTCTTGCTACAAGGGCTATGGCTGAAGTGTTGGGCTTTCTGAGAGGGCAGGGGGGACCAGGTCAAGTGGGATTTGTGGTGGCAATTTCTTCCAGCACTTCATGGAACAGCACAGGACAGTGTCTCATGAGGCCAGTTCTAACAGCATGATTTTAGGCATCACTCTTGGAAGCCTTGAGTCTGTCCCCAAAATTCTCAACAGTGATTCTTATCATTTAATAATCCCTTTCCCACTTAACAGAGTCAGCTTCTGTTGTCAGCAACAGCCAGGTTTGCAGGAACTATCTCAACTAACCTTAGGACAACAGACTTCACAATATGAAATAGTTCCTATGTCTATCTACTTGACTGCTTCCTGCTATGAATCAGAACCAACTTCCCTTGGAATAAGGAGTTGAAAGACACAGCCCAATCATTTTTGTTCTTCACTCCAGATCCCCCATTTACTTAGAGAAGTCCTTAGAAAAAGCAGTCATAAGAAACCTGTTCCATCTTTATAACAGAGCTAGGTATACTATAAAGTATGCCCCTTCAGGCTCAGCGCCTGTGGCTCAAACGGCTAAGGGGCCAGCCACGTACACCTAAGGTGGCGGGTTCGAATCCCCAGCCCCGGCCGGCCAAACAACGATGGCTGCAACCAAAAAAAAAAAAAATGGCCAGGCGTTGTGGCGGACGCCTGTAGTCCCAGCTACTTGGGAGGCTGAGGCAGGAGACTCACTTGAGCCCAGGAGTTGGAGGTTGCTGTGAGCTGTGATGCCATAGCACTCTACCCAGGGGGGTAGCTTGAGGCTCCGTCTCAAAAAAAAAAAAAGTATGCCCCTTCAAAGAATGAGTTACCATGTTTCACACTTAAAAAGTGATACATAACCTCATTTTTGATTAAATAATACTACCCTTTTCTAATAAAGTCTACATCAGAGGTTGCAAACCGTAAGTAAATAAGGTCTGCAGTGGGTTTCATCTGGCCCACGCTTTTAAGCTTAAAAAAAAATGTTGCCAAAGATAGATTTCACAGTTGTGATTTCTGCTTCTCTTAAAGAATTTTTGGCAATTACAGGCCTCCTGACAGCAAATAGCTAGAAAGCAAAGACGCCTTTTTGACAGGCCAATAGTTCTTCAACTGGCCACTGATATACTCACATACCAAATGTTTACTTATAAACTTGTTGCATACATCAGAAGTTAGAGAGACTACCTGCCATTTCATGTCCTAAGTAAAACATAAAAACGGGAATAAAAGAGTAAATCAAAATAGAAAAGACAAATTAAAGGTTCTGACTTGGACTTGAAGATTACAAAGCAAGCAAAATCACAGTATATACTTTAGAAGTTGGGTTTTTTTTGAGACAGAGTTTCACTATGTTGCCTTGGGTAGAGTGCCGTGGAGTCACAACTCACAGCAACCTCAAACTCTTGGGCTTAAGTGATTCTCTTGCTTCAGCCTCCTAAGCAGCTGGGACCATAACCACTGTGCTACTGGCGCTGAGCTGTTTAGAAAGTGTTTTATGTGTAAACATACGGTGGAGCTTGAAGCTAACTTTAACAAAACATAAGCAATTTATAAAGGAAAACAACAGACTACAAACATAGTTTCCTTTATTTTGTAAAGATCTCATTTTGATATTAATACAAAATGTTAAATAGAAGGACCACTTCCCAGATAATTAACACAGCTGACATATTAAACACTTATTTCTGATAGGATATACTCTATCATTTAAAGTAGAAAAAAGACCCGATGAATGTATTACTAAACAATGAAATGACCTTGAGTATATCACCTGTGATCAATCTAGTAAGAGTAAGTTTACCATGTCTTAATTCCAAGTATAAGATGAATGATTAAGAGTTTTTTGATTGAAGCAGGTGGAAAAAGGCAGGACAGGCAAATCATCTGCAGTTTAAAACACAAAATTCTGTCACTTTACATCTTACATTTCAAGGCATCCTGCAACTGCTAAACACACATGGCAGTTCTCAGAAACAGTATTAATATAATCCAGCATATTACTAAGCCAGTCATCTAACACATTACAATCGAAAAGCTCCTTGTAAAAAATGGAACCGATGAATTCACAAACGTAGAATCCCAGGCTCTTCTCTATATTACTGAAAAAAATGTACATAAATAATCTTTGATATGTTATGGCAATTCACAGCTTTCTCAGACTATTCTTGTCATCTCAGTACTGTGGAAATGTTCTATCAATTTTGGCAGCCCAGGCCATGAGGCCCCCCACAACATCCCTAACTGTTAAAGAGTCTAACTCGTGGGCTTCTGCTAAGGACTGGAGGATCTTCACAGCTTTCTGGGAGTCGTTTCCTAGTTTGCAAATAACATAAATGGAAAAAGGAGCCCCTGGCTGTGTGTCCCTCTTCCCTTCCCCGATGGCTTCTCCTAAGAGTTTCAAGCTCGCTGCATCCCTCCGTTCCAAATGTTTCAAAGGGATGTGCAGGGCATGAGGCAAACAACAGATGTCCACTTCCACTTGGGGCCTGACATCCAGCAACAAGTGAGGTGCCCCAGAATCCAGAAGTCGCTTATAGTCGGTGACAGAAACCCGCTCCTCCGAGCTCAGTAACTGCAGGGAGCGGCACTTATCGGTGGCTGAGGAGCCACAAAAGGCTTCATAGTCTTGCAGGTCAGTCACAGTGGGCCGCTCACCGCAAGCAGCACAATCAGGCCTCCGGATCCGGAGCTGAATACAACGGAAATGCCCTCGGAGGGCATCAAAGAGCAACATCCTGCCACTGTAAGAGGGGCCCAGACCCGCAGCGATTTTCAGCACTTCCAGCGCCTGGAGGCAGCCAAGGACACCAGTCACGACACCGAGCACCCCGCCATCCGCACAATTGGTCACTGTCTCAGCTGGGGGTGGTTGGGGGAATAGGCAGCGATAGCAAGGCCCACCGTCATAGTGGTAGACTGTGATTTGGCCCTCGAAGCGCAAGGCGCTGGCAGACACAAGAGGGCGACCGGCCAGCACACATGCGTCGTTAACCAGATAGCGAGTAGGCACATTGTCAGAGCAGTCGGCCACCACATCATAGCGGCGGACCAGGTCTAGAGCTGTGGCTGGCGTAAGGGCCTGGGCGTAGGGCACGCACTCCACTGCAGAATTCAGCCTGCGCAGAGAGGCGGCAGCTGAAAAGGCCTTGGCCTGGCCGGCCAGTGCCTCGCCATGAAGCACTTGGCGGGCCAGGTTGCTCATCTCTACCACGTCGTAGTCCACGAGGCCAAGGCGACCCACGCCGGCTGCTGCCAGGTACTGCGCCAGTGGACAACCGAGGCCACCGCAGCCCACGATAAGCACGGATGCGGTCGCCAGGCGAAGCTGTCCGTGCACGCCCAGCTCAGGCAGAACTAGCTGCCGACTATAGCGCAGAATTTCATCTCGGGAGAGAGCGGCCTTCGGCGGCAGCGGCGACAGTGGACCCAGATGTTCTAGCGGTGGTTCTTGCTCCGCCAAAAGAGCCGCCGCCAGCTTCTGCTTCAAGAAACTCAATTCCTCCTCACGTTGGGCAACTTCAGCTTGTAAGGCCAGTACCTTCTCTCTGGCAGCCATGGTGACCTCTTCCGGAAATTGTCAGGAAAAGCATTTCCGTTTCCGGCTTATTGTCGCCTAGCGACTGGAATAACCTAAAAAACTTTGGAGCTTGGGAAAAGGTGAAGAATAAATACGTATTTCCAGAAGAAACGTTCATATTTAACTTTAGTCATGCATGGATCCTAAATATCTCTAGGAGAATCACACAGAGACCCTAGAAGAACTAGAACTCAATCACACAAACTCACCCTCTTCTGAAATGTGGTATCGTCCGACCCGCCGGGCCCCTAGCCGCGTTGACGTAATTCCGCTTCCGTCATCTCACGCAGTTTCGCCATGGCCTCCTCGGAAGCCGGTCGTTCTTCTCCCCGATCTCGGCGGGAGCTGGAGGTGCGCAATCCACGCCAGGACAAGTATTCGGTGCTTTTGCCCACCTACAACGAGCGCGAGAACCTACCACTCATCGTGTGGCTGCTGGTGAAAAGCTTCTCAGAGAGGTAGCGCCCCGGCCGCCCTCCCCAGGAGTGAGATGAGCTGGCTTCCCCCGCCTGGGTGTCGGCAGTTGGCTGCGCGAGGCGGCCCTGCCCAGCCTTTCTCCGGGCTCACGCCGGAGTCCTCGGGGTTGAGGCGACCCTGTGAGGAAATCAGAGGCAGATGGTTCTCGGATTCTTTCCCGTGTCTTGGATTCTCATTTTTGCCCTTGGGTTTCGTGACATTCATTTATCCTTATTGTAAACGCCTCTCGTTTCCCACCTCCCGCCTTTGACCACCCTTTAAGTGGGACCGAGGCTGAAAGCCTAACCTCACTCCTCTCTCTAGGTGGTAAGGATACCGGCGAGAGCCAGGAATCTGAGCAAGCGCGGCCAGTGGCCACCCTGGTGCCGAGTGCTTATATAAGCATGTTTGGTCCATAAGGGTTAGGTAGCTATTGCTCGGCACGATAACCTGTTTGGAAAGGAGAGAGCAGAAGGTCATATTCTCTGATCACTGGTGAATGTTTGGTGTGGATCTTAGAAACTGAGGGAGAGATTTGGAGTTTGAATTCGGAAGTGTTATGCAATCCCTTAGAAAGTCCTGGAATCAGTACAAAGTAACTAATTTTACAGTTGCATATGCAGTGAAATCTTTGAAGCTCTTTACGTATCAGCACAT
The DNA here is from genome assembly GCA_963575145.1 of Galago senegalensis. Classification (NCBI taxonomy): domain Eukaryota; kingdom Metazoa; phylum Chordata; class Mammalia; order Primates; family Galagidae; genus Galago; species Galago senegalensis. The sequence goes on along the minus strand of CAUYTI010008936.1, from coordinate 23,177 downwards.
ACAAACATAGAAAATTATTTTTATTTAGGTAATAGTATATATGTGTGACTGTATTATTTATTTAATTGGGTCATATCAATGAACAGATGATTTCCAGAGGTTTTTGTTTTTGTTTTTTTGGCGTTTACTTTACAAGTAAGAGCAGGGACTTTGTTCATAACATCTTTTCCATCATTTAGAAAAAAATGCATGACACGTACTGCTCCTTTATTAAACGAATGTTGCACTAGACACACTCATACTTTTATGAGTGTATCATGGATAAAGTCTTCGAGGTGGAATTAGTGGATGGACAAAGATGTACTTAACATTGACAGTTACTTCCAAATTGCTCTCCAAAAAAGATTATACCAATTTAAGATTCTAATCTTCAGCCTGCCTTTTTCCCCACCAACCAGCCAACCTGAACAGTGTTAGACTTGGCGTTGTTGGAAAAACTGGATTGTGAAAACCATTGCTGTTTTGATTGTATTTCATAGAATAACTGTCTTCACATATATAGCCCCTCAAAGTTTTAAAATTTATATCTTCCATTTGTTAATCTTTTTATTTTGATTCTTGCAAACCTTTTCTAAATTAGAGAAATTTATATCATCTATTTGTTAATCTTTTTATTTTTTTAAGTTTTAAAATTTATATCTTCTATTTGTTAATCTTTTTATTTTGATTCTTGCAAACCTTTTCTAAATTAGAGAAATTAACCATCACGGAGCTGATGTTGTTCAGGGTTTGTGTTCTAATTTTACAATATTTTTGCTGTATTCTGATTTTTCAATGTAGTGCAGTTTTATATTTAAATGGTTAGTGACTGGATCTTTTAAAATCAAAATGAAAATATAATAAAGGAAATACAACTATTTTCTTATATGCACAGCTCAACTTAATTCTTTTAAACTGCCTCACTCTCAGTGTGGCTGTTCTAAAGTGGACTAGCAGAATGATTTTGCTTGTAAATGACTCCATTTTGTTTATGAAATATGTCTTTCAGCATGTCTTTTTAAATCATCTTATATGTTTTGGCATGCAAAGCGCTGGTCCCCAAATAAGGTACCTTGGGGAGCTCTACCCTTTGTATCTATTCTTGGAGAATAGATGCACTGAGTTTTGCTTTCTTGAAAGTTTGCTGGGACTGACTCTTAAAAGCCTTTAACAGTAGAATGTGTTTTCTGGTGATTTCTTTGCTTATGTTTCCTAAATGAAGCCCAAAAGGAGATAGAATGTTACGTTGTGGAGGTTTGGCTATGCCTCCTTTTCTTTCCCCTTAACTTTCCCAGATACAGTTAACAAAATAAATGTCTTGGAGGAGCAGAGGGACACATGATGGTAATCAGTTGTACGTCCGCGTATTTTTTAGGTATTTTGTTGGTTTGTTTTTAAAATACAGTAGAAACGACTACTCTTACCTATTTGAAGTTAATGGAGAGTGACATGTTAATTCTTAGGCACAGTGAAATCTTCTGTATTTCTATTGTGCTTTTTTTTTGTAATTTCATAGTGTAGGGTAATAGACACTACTGTTTGAAATAGTGCTGTGGAAGTCTGTGTCACCCTTCTAAAATGAGATTTTTTTAAGGGTGAAATTAAATCACATTTATTCCTGATTGTTACTTAAATCTATGTGGATTAAATTTAAAAGAACAATCACTCAGAGTTACTGAGTTTGATTTGAGTTGCTGTGTAAAGAGTACTTTTGAAATGGTTTTTTTTTTTTTGCTGTTTTTGGCTGGGACTGGGTTTGAATCCACCACCTCTGGTATATGGGGCTGGTGCCCTACTCCTTGAGCCGCAGGCACTAATATTTGATATTAATGGTTTCACAATTCTATTTCCAGAGTAGGTAAATAAAATTTCATATATATATGTAGATATATATATTTATCATTATGTAATTTTCTTTTTACCTAAAAAGATGTTTTCTGTATACGAATTAATTCACTTTTTTTTTTTTTTTTTTGAGACAGAGTCTCACTTTGTCACCCTGGGTAGAGTACCATGGTGTCATAGCTTACTGCAACCTCAAACTCTTGGACTCAAATGATCCTCTTGCCTCAGCCTCTCAAGTAGCTGGGACCACAAGCACCTGTCACAACACAAGGCTAATTTTTCTATTTTTGTAGTAGAGACAGGGTCTTGCTCTTGCTCAGGCTGGTCTTGAAGCAAGAGCTCAGGCATTCCACCTGCTTTGGCCTCCCAGAGTGCTAGAATTACAGGTATGAGCCACTGTGCCTGGCCAAGAATTCTTTACTATCTCAGGACTTTACAATGGCATGTTTCAGCAACATACTGGGCTTGTAGATAAAACATTAAATATTTTACACATAGTTCATTTGATAATGAAGTTTTCCTTAGTAATTAATATGGCAATAAAACTCCACTTTTATGTTGTGGAATTAGTAATTTTAAAATTATTTTTAAATTTCAAAATGCTATCTTCAAACATTAATACAAATTTAAATTTTTTTATTTCAGTGGCATCAATTATGAAGTTATAATCATAGATGATGGAAGCCCAGATGGAACAAGGGACGTTGCTGAACAGTTGGAGAAGATTTACGGGGCAGACAGAATCGTGAGTTATATGAACATGTTTCTGTCCTATAAATTGTGTTTAGGTAGGATAAAGATGAGAAGTGAATAATGTCTAAATGTGATCTCTTTATTTAGGCTGTAGAACCTGGAAAGATGACGAGCATCTTATATACTTGGGATTTAAATGCATTTTCATTGCACTTAAAAGTTTACATATCTTTGGTATGATGGGTACCAGTGGTAATTTCACAGCAAAAGAGTGAACCTTTGGATGAACTCTTACTTATGATTGATCTTGCAGATACATTTTATGCATGTGTGTGTGTGTGTGTGTGTGTGCGCCAAATCTAGGACTAGGTTCTATGTGCTTGTTGTTCCTAACCATAAGTGTCATCTTTGTGTGTCGTTAGTACTTCTAATTATAGAAGATTGGAGATTTTTTTTGTTAACACATTATCTTATTTCTTTTAACTGCTTCATAGTACTGTATTATATGCAACTTGTTTAATATTTTAAGTAAACCTTTGAAGATTCTGAAAAATGTAAGGATAGTAGTCCCCCTTGTCCATGGTTTTGCTTTCAGCAGTTGTTACTTGTGGCCAACTGAAAACAGGTGAGTAAAGTATAAAATATATTGAGATAGAGGCCACATCCACATAACTTTTATTACAGTACATTGTTATAATTGTTCCATTTTATTATTGTTGTGGTTAATTTCTTGCTGTACCTCATTTATAAATTAAACTTTATTGTTGGAGTAGGTATTTGTATATAGGAAAAAACAGTATATATAAGCTTTGGTACCATCTGGGGTTCCAGGCATCCATGAAGGATCTAAGATTTGCTTTTTCAGGACAGATACCAGATGAGGCCAGCATTTTGTCAGTAACTACCAACCACAAAATAAAATAAAATATAGCTGTAATCTGACATTAACGTATAATTATAAATGATTGAATGTTTATTTTCCTTCCTGTAAGCTCTTATCAGACAGTATTGTATTTTAATCATTTTTGTTCAAGATGTATTGGTGCTATAGATGTAAATTATGACCTTAAAAATTTCCAATATTGGGAGGCAGATAGAGTTAAAGTGTAAAGAGTTTTTTGTTTAAGCAATTAAGGTGTTAGCTTAAAATAGCCTGTTATCATTATAAGATGCTTTTTCTAAGTCTCATGATAATCACAAAGGAAAAACCTAGTAGATAATAAGTAGGTGAAAATTAAGGGCTAAAAACATACTACTAGAGAAAATCACTTACAAAGAAAGGCAGAGAGAAAGAAAGGAGCAAAGGATCTGTAGGACTACTGGCAGTTAACAAAATGTCAGTAGTAAGTTCTTAGCTTTCAGTAATTACCTTGAATTAAAATTGATTAAATTCTCCAATTGAAAAACCTGAAGTGGATTAAAAAATAAGACCCAGGTATCTGCTGCCTTCAAGAGACTTGCTTTACTTGGAAGGACATATGTAGACTAAGAGTGAAAGGATAGACAGAGATACTCAGAAAGGAAACCTACAGCAGCTTACATGTAGTTGAGTGTTTTTTTAGAAAAATAAAAATATAGAGCCATCCTTCTTGAATTAAGCTAAAAATGCTTTGTTGACATATTGGCAATCTGAGGCAACCTAATTGTACATTGGCAGATACAAAAGGACACAAGATATACTCAGCAGGGAGTCTACCCTAAGACAAATACCTCAGAAACTTAGAACAGTCTCAGAACCTTGACATTTGACTTTTTAGTTGTCCAGCCAAAAGGAAAAGGCTAAACAATAAAGCCAGGGTCCTAATATGAAGCAAAAAGTTTATAAAGACTACGTAATTAACAAAAAGTAAGAAAAGGTGGCAGTGCCCCTAGCTTAGTGAGTAGGGTGCCAGCCACATTCACCAAGGCTGGCAGGTTGGAATCTGACCTGGGACAGCTAAAGCAACAATGACAACTGCAACAGAAAAATAGCTGGGCGTTGTGGCGGATGCCGGTAGTCCCAGCTAGTTGGGAGGCTGAGGCAGGAGAATCACTTAAGCCCGAGCTGGAGGTTGCTGTGAGCTGTGATACCATAGCACTCTACCCAGGGTGACAGATTGAGACACTGTCTCCAAAAAAAAAAGAAAGGGTAAGAAAAGGGGAAGAATTTAACCTTTTTGTTAGAATATAAAATATTAGTGGACCAGTATAGGATGAGAATAAGGACATCCAAGGGTAAAGTCAGGATAAATTGAAGGAGGAAGAATGGTTTCAGCATTTAAAAATCACAAAAGGGAATTGAGAAAACAAACATCAGATATCCAAAATCCAACTGATATCCTAACAAACATCAGATATCCCAAGTCCCAATTAAATCCAACTGAAGATTTAATTCATTATTTTATTTAACTCATAAAATGAGTTAAATCATCAGTTTTTCTAAGAAGGAATTAATAGGTATTATTTTAAATGATACATCAAATAATAGGCGTAAAGACATCTTACTTAAAACATGACATATGGCACCAAAAGAAAAAATGCTTATAATTTTGCCTGTAGGTTAGGGGTTATAGAATGATGCTTCTTCTCAGAAGCTATGCTAAACTATTTGGTTTTCTATCAGATACTTTTAAAATAATCAGATTCTTATTTAACTGTGTGAAATGTAGTTTCTTATTCCTACAGCTACTAAGACCACGAGAGAAAAAGTTGGGGCTAGGTGAGTAGAACTTCTTACCCTACATAACTGCTTCTTGCCTTAGTAAGTTATCCAGTATGCATTTTCCCAGTTTGGAACAGGGCCAAAATACAGTCACCTCCTCTGATGGTTTATAATGATCTTAATGACATTTAAATTGTTTAAATTGGGCTGCCTATATCAGTCAGGGCCCACTCAGGAAAACAAAATAAGTTTTTTGTAGCATACGGAATTTAATACAGAGAATCTGGTTACAACAGGAATTACTGAGAACCCCAAAAGAACAGTTAGATTACTAAGTTATTAGCAACAGCTGGAGGTCACTATCACTTCTAGGGATGGAGCAATGGGGGGAGGAGATGGTGTTTTTAGAGCCCAAGATCTTGGGCCTGCCTAGAGTGGTGGGGTGGGGGCTGCTTGTGGCAGGACCTAAGCCATAGAAGATACCCAGTCAGTGCTGAGAAAGAAATGGAGGGGGAGACACCTAACTTTTCTCTTTTATCCTCTTTATAGTCTTCCTCCTCTGCCTCCCAAAGCTTCCTGGAAGCCAGTTGACAAGAGAACCTGGGAAATGTATTTCCCTATGATATAGCACAGAGTAGGGAAGGACCAGATAATAGATCTGAGGGCAGACATTTCGACCAGCACAGCACCTTAGCTTTGAACCTTTGAACATTCTTCAAGTTACAAATTTAAGGTTATTCTTTATCTCTAAAAAAACGATGTTTTTAGACATCTTGCATTATAGAATGTTTGAGAAGAGCTCAGTCATTCAGAAATGAAACTTTGCCTTTATTTCTCAGTTGGTCATGGTTGCTCATGTTGAGAATTGGTATACTTTTCTTGAACTCTTGAGCTTAAGCAGTCCACCTGCCTCGGCCTCCCAGAGTGCTAGGATTACAGATGAGAGCCACTGCGCCTGGCCAGAAAATTAGTGTACTTTTAATAGAAAATTTGGAAAGCACAAAGAAAGCACAATTTTTTTGTGTGTTTGTTTGTTTGTGATAGGGTCCTGCTCTGTCACTCAGGCTGGAGTGAATGGTGAGATCATAGCTCACTGCAGCCTCAGACTCCTGGACTCAAGCAGTTCTCCTGCCTTAACCCCTGATTAGCTAGGACTGTAGGCATCTACTACTATACCTGGCTAATTTTTTCTTGTTATGTTGTCTAGACTAGTCTTGGACTCCTCACTCATGCAGTCATCCTGCCTCGGCCTCCAAAAGTGCTGGGGTGATGATCAGCATTAGTCTAATCAGGACAATTCTTAAAAATACAAGTTTGCTATCCTGAAGACCATCAGTTTACTGGTATCATCAAATGTTTTGAATTTCTGAATCTAGAAGGTTCTTTGGGATTGAAATAATATGGAAACTTCATGAAGGCAGCCAAGAATCACCAACCAATTAGAGATATACCCCCAAAACTATACACAGTCCCTTCTCCACCAAAAGAAGTTAAGAGAGGGCGGCGCCTGTGGCTCAAGGAGTAGGGCGCTGGCCCCATATGCTGGGGGTGGTGGGTTCAAGCCCAGCCCCAGCCAAAAACTGCAAAAAAAAAAAAAAAGTTAAGAGAGCTCAAGCTTACCTATAAGATACTTGTGATGGGTTTAGGCTTGAAATGTGGGAATGCCCAAATCCTGCTTTTGACCAGTTTTATTCTAACTTAACCAATTTCTGAGGGACTTTTGGCCATGAAGGTGGCTGAGTAATTGCCAGCTGTGCCTTTGGTTCCGAATACCAGAGCAGGGGTCTACTGTACCAGGCTTACAGTGTAGAAGACACTCAGTGGACAACTTTTACAGAAATGGACTTAGAATGTTGGGAAGAGCAGAAGCAGAGACTTGTTAAGTAGTGCCTGGGACTAGGGTGGAGATGAAAGAAAGGAATTGAGAGCTGTTTTGAATATAGCATTTGTAAGACTTAATTATAGTTTAGAAATCATCGGTAAAGGCCGAAAGGCAGGGATCATCCCTAGACTTGTAGGTGGAATAAGTGGATAGTTGGCGCTATCCACTAAGGATGCCTATTAGAAGGGTAAGAAGATAGGAGATGATTTAGGAATGTTATGTTTGAGATTTCCAAAATATCCAAGTAGAGACATCAAATAGGAAGCTAATAAGTAGATCTGGAGCTCTGAGAAGACATCTAGACTCTTCAGTGTCTTAGGTCGACACTAAGGAAGTGCTAGCATAAGAAAGATGGCTTTAAACCATGAGAATACAGAATTTTTATATACTTTTAAGACTTTTAGGCTCAGCACCTGTGGTTCAAGCGGCTAAGGCGCCAGCCACGTACACCTGAGCTGGCGGGTTCGAATCCAGCTCGAGCCCGCCAAACAACGACTGCTGCAACCAAAAAATAGCCGGGCCTTGTGGCAGGCGCCTGTGGTCCCAGCTACTTGGGAGGTGGAGGCAGGAGACTCTCTTGAGCCCAGAAGTTGGTGGTTGGTGTGCGGTGTGTTGCCATGGCACTCTCCCCCGGCAAAGGGTTTGCGGATCTTCCCAAAAAAAAAAAAAAAAAAAAAAAAAGACTTTTATACCATTTCTTTGCTAAATTGAAATGTGCTTATGAGCTTTTCTATTAAATTGATAGGATGAGGGGGTGGCCAGCTACCTTTTTGATATATATACATATACATATAATGTGACATATATATGGTATATGGGAACTATATACTTAAAAAGTTTCCAATTAGTATCACTTTTAGAGAACTAATGTTTACTTTTTAGGTGCTCAACAATTTCTTTCCTATTCAAAGCATTTCTGGTTATTTAATGGATATGAATGCTCTTATTTTTAGGGACTGCATATATTCATGGAATGAAACATGCCACAGGAAACTACATAATTATTATGGACGCTGATCTCTCACACCATGTAAGTGGTATCTTCCTTTATTAGCTATTTATGATAGTCTTGGCCCTTTTACTGACTTGACTATTTATTCTTTCTAAATTTCAGCCAAAATTTATTCCTGAATTCATTAGGTAGGTACTAAACCATTTCTTATATGTTGGTTTTGGACTTATTTTCATATTTCATTCTTCATTAGTTAAAAATGCACATGCGAATTGTACAGGAGTGGTGATGTTCCTAGCTAACTGTGAGGTTAAAACAGGGATGCTTGAACCCAGGAGATGCTACATTTTAGCCTGGACAACAGAGCAAGGCCTCATCTCTCTCTCTCTCTTTTTTTTTTTTTTAATGTAATTGCCAAGTTTTCTATCAACAATATAACCAACATATAGCTTTGCGACTGGGAATGTAGATATGTGACTAAATGATGTCTCTTAGGAGCTCTGAGGGATGCACCAACAGATAATTCTTCATTATCTAAAGTCCTTCAGATCACAGAAAAAGATGGAAGGTAAAATAGAGTTAAGTCTTGAATCAGTAGAGTAAAACACCATGAACAAATAGGGTTTATTCCAGGAATGCCCAAAGTGGCTCATTACTAGTACTTTCTCTATATAATTCATTTATCATGCTCATAAAGAAAGCAGTGTGTGACTCAGTGCCTGTAGCTCAGCAGCTAGGGTGCCAGCCACATACATGTGGACTGGCAGTCCAAACCCGGCCAGGGCCTGCCAAACAACAATGACAACTACAACCAAAAAATAGCCGTTTGTGGTGGGTGCCTGTAGTCCCAGCTACTTGGGAGGCTGAGGTAAGAGGATTTTTTAAGCCCAAGAGTTTGAGGTTACTGTGAGCTGTGATGTCACAGCACTTTACCAAGGGCGACATAATAAGACTGTCTAAAAAAAAAAGAAAGCAAGCAGTGTGACTTGGTCTATAAGTGCCCTACCCTTTTCTAGTAAAACTGTAAAGTTGAAATAGGAGGAAAACACTTAATAAAGGTGACCCATTTCTAATATAAACACTATCTCAAATAGTGAATTGAAAAAATTCTATTTTGGAAGAAATAGAATTCTTATTCAAATTAAAAATCAAGTTATATGAAATTTCAAAATCCGATTACATGATAATACACGTCGCAGTTCCTTGTGCAATGGGTGAGAAAACTTCATTATAGAAGAAAGAATAGAGGCAAACAAAAATAAAGGACTAAGGGTTCGGCGCCTATAGCTCAACCGGCTAAGGCGCCAGCCACGTACACCTAGGGTGGCGGGTTCGAATCCCCAGCCCGGACCTGCCAAACAACAATGACGGCTGCAACCAAAAAATGGCTGGGCGTTGTGGCGGGCGCCTGTGGTCCCAGCTACTTGGGAGGCTGAGGCAGGAGACTCGCTTGAGCCCAGGAGTTGGAGGTTGCTGTGAGCTGAGATGCCATGGCACTCTACCCAGGGGGATAGCTTGAGGCTCCGTCTCAAAAAAAAAAAAAAAAGTTATATTCTCAAAGGGTACTTAAGGCTACAGGAAAATGTTCATGAGTTCATGTTATCTGGAAAACAAAACATGAACATGAACATGAACATGTTTAAACAAAACATATAATACTAATATTATAAAATGTGGATTTGGAAAAAAGATTAACAGTAATTTTTCATAAATTTGCAGAGGTTAAGGGCATGAATCTTTTGAAATCTATTGAGAGGGACTAGATTTAGACACCCTGGGTGAAAAGGATATTTTTGGTTAGTGAAATTAGAGATGATTTTAGCCTTTTTAAGTGTGCTTTTTCATATTTCCAAATTTTAAATAAATTGTTTTTACAATCAGAACATGTTTCCAAACAAAATGGAATGGGAAACTTCAGTAGTGATATAAGGAGAAAATCAAGAAGAAAAAATATATGTATGCAATACATTTTTTGTCTTAATGGTGCGGGGAGCAGGGGAAGTGGTACATTTTTCCACAATACCCACACCCAAGCTGCACCCTAGGGATTCTGATTGAGTGTACAGAGACATCAGAATCATCTGGACGCCTCAGCTAAGGATCACCAATATAGTATAATCCCAAACACGCATGTACAGATTTCCCAAATCTCCCCCACCCAGAAGGCCTGTTTCTCTTCATGTTTTCAAGACTAAGATACTTGATTCTTCAATTCTCTTTCTCTTCATCTCTGCATCTCCTTCTTGATAGCACGCATCTTGCTGGAAAGCTCTATTCCAACTTACACCATGAAAATCTCTCCCCCTTTAATATGCGTTGTGAATTGCTATCATCTATGAAATATTGTGGGCTGACAAAATGCTCCTACATAAACTTGCTGGCATAGCAACCCATGGATGCTTTGCCACTATTTAAATGACGTTAAATGCTCAGCTACTAAAAAGGGGACTTTGTCATCCTTCTGTGAAAGATCTAGAAGCAGCTCATTGACATCAAAGAGACTAAGTCCTAATCACCAAGGGTCAAATCTTTTTTTTTTTTTTGCAGTTTTTGGCCGGGGCTGGGTTTGAACTCACCACCTCCGGCATATGGGGCTGGTGCCCTTCTCCTCTGAGCCACAGGCGCCACCTGCAAGGGTCAAACCTTAATGCCCTTAATTGGAAAATTGTGAGACTCCATTATTTAACTTGGTGATCACAACCTGATATAAGAGCAATGCATAGGTGCCCTTGCAGAGGGAATGCTTCCTATTGCAAATTGATTAGAAGGCTGAGAACACGTGACCCATTTGCTGCAACTCATTTCTGAGTTTAGAAAGCACCTCGATGTCTTCTCCTTACTCAAATATTTACGGCACCAGGTGCTCACAGTGGGTGAGAGGAAGGAAGGAACAGTCATTTGGGGGCAATGGTTCATTTTTCTTTTTTTCTTCCCAAATTGCTTTTCTTTCCAATCCTCATTAAAAAATATATATATATTTTGCATTACAAGTAGTTCTTTATTATGAGTTTGTCTCAATACATAAAATTCATTTAAACATTTAAAATAACTCCTGACTGTAAGCATAGTGTCCTGATGATTGGTGAAGTAACATTCACACCACAGCCTCTTCTGAGCACAGGAGGACGAGGTCAGGTTAACAGTGCTGTTCACTAGTTCAGTGTGAACATTCAGAATCAGGGAGTGATTCGGAATGACTCTGATGAGAAATAAATGCTATCCTTAGGCTAGCAACACTTCTTTATTTCTTGATATAAAATTTTGTTAGCTAGCAAACTTAAATATTGAGTCCTAAATACATTGCTTAGGAGACTGACCCATGTTTTAATCCTTTGACTGTAGAGACTATTATCTAAAGAGCAGGAAAAAGTAAGATAACTGATTTGCCAGTGAACAACTGTTTCAAATTAGGACTTGGTTGACTTAAAAAAGCAAAATATCAACATTAGACCTTAACAGTTCAACTTGGAACTTGGTCTTGGGGCTTGATTGAATTTATAATCTCAATTTCATAGCTCAATTGTTCTAGGAGAAAAGGCTCTATGGATTTGATTCAGAGATTTAAGATAGGGTTTGAGAATAGAGGGGCTGGCGAAGGCAGTTTCTTAAATATCTGAAGAGATCCTTTCATGGCCTGAGCTAAGCAGAAATAGAAATATAGCATTTTAAAGTTTTTCCCTGATAGTTTGGAAGTTTTTAAAATTAATCTCAGCCCAGAATTTGCTCTGGAGTCTTTACCTTCTTTTAATTATGAAAACACCAGCAGCAACCACAAACTGCAGCCATCTTGGCTGGGAGTCATTAGAGGCAGCTTTGTCGAATGCACATGAGAATCTAGAGACTCTTGCGTGAAATTGGGACACACTGGACATTTCAGAAAGAGAATGACCTTGCTTACAGGGAGGAATGGGTCGGTCTGAGTAATTGAATCCAATAATTCTAGCTGAGTACTTCTAGATTTCAGGCAATGGAACATTGGGGTATTGTGGTGAACCAAACAAATAAACTGTCTGCCCCTAGGGACACAGTGACATTAAATTATAACCTTTTGGAAACAAGGTGGAATTGGGATTCATTCAGCTTTCTGGTGCATAAGGGTTGAGTACATGTGCTTAGCAGTGAGCATGAATACTCTCTGGACTTGGTCTAGGACTGCAAACTCTCTCTCTCTACACAGAGTTTTTGGTGCTGGTGAAGCCTCAGAGAATGGTATCAGCTATGGAATGAAAGCCTGCACTCCCACCCACCCCAAATTCATATAATGAAACCCCTCACTCTCAATGCGATAATATTTGAAGATGGGACCTTTGGGAGGTAATCAGGTCATGAGCCCTTGGGATGGAATTAAAGCCTTATAGAAAGGGACACAGGACAGTTTACTTCCTGTCTCTGCTCTCTAACATCTACAAACTAGGAAGAGTGTGCTCACCACATACCAGATCCGCCAGTGCCTTGATTTGAGACTTAACCTCCAGAACAGTCAGAAATAAAGGTTTGCTGTTTAACCCACCCAGTCTATGGTAGGCTATCACAGCAGCCCAAACTGACTAATTCAGCATCTAATAGATCTTTTGGCTGTGTTGTGATCATCAAGCTCTTCATTTTCTAGTCCACAAACTGAATTCAGGCTACATATCTTTGAAGGGTCTGTGGTTGGATTGACACATGTTGTGTCCTGCATGGGTGCCTCAATCTTGTTCATGCTGGAGGGCAGCTTCCTGACTTTCCTTCTGTCTCCTAGGGTGATCATCCACGAGGCCAACCCAAGGTTAAAGCCCCTCTCAGGCCTCTCAGACTGGCTGGTGTGCTGGCAGGCAGGGACCCTGTACTGAGTCAGTACAGTGAGACCTGCATTCTTGACAGGGCCCAGTCTAAGGAACCAGTGTATCAATGCCCTCCCCCGTGGGGTTCTCTCTGCTCTTCCAAGCAGTTCTCACTTACTGCCCTTCCCCCCTGGGAATGGGGCAGGGGTGTTGTGCAGGCTGCTTGGCCATAGGTCTCAAACATCTTCTTAGGGGACAGACTAAGTCTGAGGAGGGGCAGTCATTGCTCTAAGGGACTCTGAAATCAGATTGCCTCGGTTCAAACCTTCTGTGCTATTAACTAGCTGGGTGACCTTAGACTGTAGCAGCCCATATAGCCTATGGCTAAGAAGAGTAAGAGTTATAAGAAATACCTGTAATGGAACACCTTGGTGAAAAGGGCATGGAGAGAGATTTAGTTCTAACAAGCATGAGTGAGCTCGCGAGATGAGAATTGGTAGTCTCTACACCTGTGGTGTTGAGCGGCACGAGCTCAGCCTTATATTAGGCTAGAGAAGGCAGTCAAGAAGCATGCCCATTCTATCACGGACACGCTCAATGACTCGGTCTCCTCTCCTGCCTGAAGAACGCCAGCACGGTGTGTCTCTGCTGAAGATTACCAAGCTCTGCCAAAGACTAAGCTCTATCTGTTTAAGACTGCTTTACTCTAAGATACTGTCTCTCTCTCCAGCTAAAGTAGACAGCCCTGAAGTACCTAAGAGAAACTGTTCTTGAGCAAGGTAGCTTAGTGGCCCATGTCCAGAACATACCTAAGCTGGGCTCGTAGACCTGGCCAGTCCCAGGCCCTGACAAGTGGTGCCAGAAGCAGATCTTGACAGCAAACATCTGAGACCTTGGTAGAGCACCATTAAAGGAGGCTGATAGCTCTCATAAGTAAAATAGCAGCCATACGTTTCATAGAAAGAACCAGGAAAAGAGACCAAAATGAAGAGCCTTCTTAATACCATAGGTGACTCTGAGGTCAGGAGGCATGTGTGTATATATACACTAGGCTGCACCTACTCAGGACCCATCAGAGCAAGGCATGGAGCAGACTTGAAATTATTCTCCAAACTACACATAAGACCCATCAACACAGGGTGACACAGATGTTGAAATTATAAGGAACTTTTTAAATAAAGAACTAATGATTAATGTGTTAAGATTCTAATGGAAAAAGTAGACAACATATTAGAAGGTGGGTAATGTAAGCAGAGAGATGGTAATTCTAAGCAAGAATCAAAGTTTCAGAAACTCAAAACACTGACAGAAATGAAGAATTCCCTAAAATGTATTCATCAGTAGATTGAATAGTAGCCAAAGAAGGGATCAGTGAACTTGAAGATATGTAAACTGAAACTTTTCAAATTGAAATGCAAAGAAAAAACATCCAGGAACTGGGAGATAGTTCTTAAGGTGTAAAATAGTTGCATTTGTTATACAAAATGAATGAATGGAACATATTTGAACTAATGATAGCTGAGAAATTTCTAAGATTAATAACAGACAATAAGCTACAGATCTAGGAAGTTCAGAGAACACCAAGCAGGATAAATACAAAAATCCTACACATAGACATATCATATTCGAGCTACAGAAAACTAAAGCTGGAGTCTTGAAAGAAGTCACAGGGAACTGGAAAATGTTCTTAGCAAAGTATCCAATGTACACAGCCCTTCTATGAAACTAGTATATACTTCTCAAATGAAAGAAACAACTTAGTTCTAGCCCAAGAATATGGGGAGGGGGTGGGAAAGGGGAGGGGGGAAGGGTGGCTGGGCGGTGGGAGGGTAAGGGGAAAGATCACCTATATTTCTAACAAGGGTACAAGTGAACTTCTCTAGAACTAGAATGTAAATGTTTTGACACAATGACTATGCAAATAACACGAAATTTATGTGAACCAGCTTGATGAAAGTATGTCAAAATGTGTATGAAAACACTACACTGTACCCCATGTTTGCATTAATGTATACGGCTATCATTTAATAAAAATAAATAAATTGAGAGGTAAACCTAAAAAAAACCCCTAAAAAACAAAAAAACAAAGAAGCCTGGTGTGGTGGCAGGCACTTGTAGCCCAGCGACTCCAGAGGGAGATGTGGGAGGGTCGTTTGAGCCCCAAAGTTGGAGGCTTCAGTGCGCTAAGATCATGCCACTGCACTACGTCCTGTAGTGGGAAAGTGGGAAAGGAAGGCTCCTCTTAGGGCTGGGCTTCCTCCAACACTCACCCCTCTTCCAGCTCTAGGAGGGGTGGGAAGAAGGCCAGAGGCTGGATCCATGCTCATTCCGAAAGGAAGAGGGTTCCCGTGGGGTGGCGCCCTGTGCCCTGAACTGGGTTGGAAGGGAGGGTGGGGCTCTGAGACAGCACCTCCACCCATAGCTACAAACTACGCAGGCTGCGGCCAACGCCTGCGAGGCCCAGCTGATGACCCGCCTGGGGCCTGCGCCCCTTCCCCAGGGTGCACTCTTAACGCGGGAGACCAGAAGGGGTCCACGGGGGAACCAGGCAGGTTCCGTGCAATCTGCGTGTCTGCAGATTCTGGGGTCTTCCTGAGCACCTGGGGGATTTGAGGGATAGGGTGGGAGATTAGGAGGGTAGGGTGGGGGGTTGGGGATCTTGTCTCAAAAAATAGGAGGATCAGTTCTCCAGTTTTTGGAGTGTCAGTTCTGCTCTTCTACAGTCATCTTTTGAGGCGGCATATTCTCTCTTACACTGTCTTCCAGAGAAACTGTTCCATTATATATTCTACCAGTAATGTATGACAGTTTCTTTCTTCCAGCAATAGTTTGTCATATTTTTAGAGTTCAGGAATTCTAACAGGTGTGACATGCTATCTCTGTTGTAATTTGTTATTCTCTAATTATATATGATGATATATAATGTGGAGCTCTTTTTTCGTGTGATTATTTGCTATCCCTATATCTTCTTTGGTAAGATACCTGTTCAGATCTTTGTCCAATTTTTGTTTTTGAGACAGCATCTCACTCTGTCACTTCGACTAGAATACAGTGGTGTCATTTAGCTCACAGCAACCTAAAACTCCTGGATTCAAGTGATCCTCCTGCCTCAGCCTACCGAGCAGAGGCACTCCACCCTGTCTAGCTAAGTTTTCTATTTTTGGTGGAGATAAGGTCTTGCTCTTGCTCAGGTTGGCCTGAAACTCCTGGCCTCAAGCCATTCTCCTGCTTTGGCCTCCTAAAGTGCTAGACTTACAGGCATGAGTCATGGAGGTCCTCCTGCACACACTGATTGCAGTGGTCACTGGAGTGGTGTCCACTTAGTGGCTTCTCCACCCTAAAGTGACATCAGACTGTTATCTGAGTGCTCGGTTCCACAGCTGTGCTGAGCTGGATTTGGGTCTGGCTCAGCCTTTGCAAACAAATTTGACATTTCTGTTTTACTGACAGGATGTTAACAGGATTGTCTTATTAAAAGTCGTTTACTTCCTGGTCAGGTGTGGTGACAGGTAGGTGCATGTAGTCCCAACTACTCAGGAGGCTGAGGCAGGAGGATTGCTTTAGCTCACTGAGTTTGAGGTTTCTGTGAGCTATGACACCATGGCACTCTACCCAGGTGACAGAGTGAGACTCTGTCTCAAACAAACAAACAAAACAAAACAACCCCCCCCCAAAAAACCCAGTCATTTACTCCAATAATTTCATACTTCTAGGGAACTTGCAAGAGCAGTGCATTGAACTCTATCCTACCTCTCAGATTCCCCAGTGGTGACTGATTGCTGTATCAGATTTGCCACTTCACACAAAGTACTCCCAGGTATTTGACCCAAAGGAGAGACATTGTCCCAGGTGGCTACCCTTAACCCACAAATCGGGAAACACCCCATTCTTACCTGACAGTTCAATCCATGGGCCACCTCACTTCACCACCTGTGACTGCTCTGGAAGGTGCAAGTTCCAGCAGTCTGCCCACACCTACTGATCAGGCTGTCCATGCAGCTCACCGTGCACCTGTTTCTTCTTCCTCATTTTCCTCTGAGTGAGTGTGGCTGTTTTTGGACTGAGTATGTCATTTAAATTAACTGAGAAGTGGATGAGAGATTAATAATTTTATTTTTATTTATAGAAAAGTCAGTAATTTTGAACTGTGAGGATATCTTTTTAAAGAGTTGTTCTGTATTTTTGGGTTACTTTTATATTTTTATAGTAAAATTATATATTAGTAATGTTATTAACTATCATAGTATATATTAAATAGATCTCCCTCTCTATGGTTAAAATATTTTATGTTTTTAAAATAGTTGTATTTTATTTTTAATGTATTTCTATTTAAAGTATATTTATAGGTAGCTAATATTTTATTGAGTGTATGGAGTGTCCTGTGTCTTTGGTATTATAGAATCTACTCTCTTGTCTCTCACAGTAGGGTTTGGAACTGAATAAATAATTTTTAGATGTTGGCAATGTTGGCATGTAGACTTATTTGATTTCATCATGGCATGTCTAGTGGTGTCTTGTATGTAATGCTTATTTAAGATAACAGTGGCCATGGTCATTTTTTACTTTTATTACTTTGTGAGTTTTTTTTTTTTTTGAGACAGAGTCTCACTATGTCACCCTTGGTAGAGTGCAGTGGTATCACAGCTCACAGCAACCTCAAATTCTTGGGCTTTTAGGGATTCTCATGCCTCAGCCTCCCAAGTAGCTGGGACTATAGGTGCCCGCCACAATGGCTAGCTATTTTTTTGTTGAATTTGTCATTGTTGTTTAGCAGGCCTGGGCCAGTTTTGAACCCACCTGACTTGTTGTATGTGGCTGGCACCCTAACCACTGAGCTATGGGTGCTGAGCCAACTTTTTGAGTTTTGACATGGAAATAATAGCTATGATTTTAAGAATTAATTTTGGGATTCTAAGGTATTTTAGTTGAAAATTAATCAGTGAGGAAAGGGACAGGAATGTAGGCATATTTTGTATATAGTAATATAGATAGTAATAGGACTAACAGGAGGACCGCCCCCACTCCCCTCAACATGGCTTTTATTGTGTTTTAGAGCCATAGTGTTTGTATTTTTTGTTTTTTTGTTTTTGTTTTTTAGAGATAGAGTCTCACTTCATTGTCCTCGGTACAGTACTGTGGTGTCACAGCTCACAGTGACCTCCAACTCCTGAGTTTAGGTGATTCTCTTGCCTTGGCCTCCCGAGTAGCTGGGACTACAGGCACACACCACAACGCCTTGCTATTTTTTTTGTTGTTGTTGTTGCAGTTTGGCTGGGGCCCGGCTTGAACCTGTATTTAAGTGTTAAAGAATTTTTTCTTTGAGTTATGTTTTTATTAACAGTTTGCATTTTTAAATTGGGCATTAGTTGACAAATTAAAATAATTAGCATTATTTTTGTAATTTTGGCATTTATAGTCATGTCTACGTAAGATGTTTAGCAGAATTTGATTTTGTAAGTTTTTGTAACTTGTCTCAATTTTGTATTAATAGTGTTCTTAGCTTGAGAAGTAGTACATAAAGCTTTGGTATAGTACAGGCCAAGTGGTTAATCTGACTAGAGCCCACCTCCAATGAGACCCTGTCCTACGTCATCATCTTTTTCATTGTGTACTATGCCCTGATGGCTGGTGTGGTCTGGTTTGTGGTCCTCAGCTATGCCTGACACACCTTTAAAGCCTTGGGCACCACCTACCAGCCTCTCTCAGGCAAGACCTCGTACTTCCATCTGCTCACATGGCCACTCCCCTTCGTCTTGACCGTGGCAATCCTTGCTGTGGCCCAGGTGGATGGGGACTCTGTTAGTAGCATCTGTTTTTTTGGCTACAAGAACTACTGATACCGTGCTGGCTTTGTTGGTCTGGTGCTCATTGTGGGAGGCTACTTCCTCATCTGAGGAGTCATGACTCTATTCTCTATCAAGAGCAACCACCCCGGGCTGCTAAGTGAGAAGGCTACTAGCAAGATCAATGAGAACATGTTGCATCTGGGCATTTTTGGCTTCCTGGCCTTTGACTTTGTGCTCATTACCTTCAGCTGCCACTTCTATGACTTCTTCAACCAGGCTGAGTGGGAGCGCAGTTTCAGGGACTACGTGCTATGCCAATGTGACCATTGGGCTGCCCACCAAGAAGCCCATTCCTGACCTTGAGATCAAGAACAGCCTCCTGGTGGAGAAGATCAACCTGTTTGCCATGTTTGGAACCAGCATAGTCATGAGCACCTGGGTCTGGACCAAGGCCACACTGCTCATCTGGAGGTGTACCTGGTGCAGGTTGACTGGACAGAATGATGATGAACCCACATGGATCAAGAAGAGCAAGATTATTGCCAAGGCCTTCTCCAAGTGCATAAGCTACTGCAGAACCCAGACCAGGAGCTGTCCTTCAGCATGCACACCATCTCACACGATGGGCTTATGGCAGGTTTGGTCTTTGAGCTCAATGATCCTCAACTGATGTCTCTTCTGCCCGTACCCTTCATGTTACCAAGATGATGGCTCAGAGAGGAGCCATACTGCCCCAGGATGTTTCTGTCACCCCTGTGGCAACGTCAATGTCCCCTGAGGAATATGCCAACCTGTGGCTGGTAGAAGCAGAGATCTCTCCAGAGCTGCAGAAGTGCCTGGGCTGGAAGAAGTAGATATGCCCCCCTGGGGCCACCCTCAGAGTTTCACCACTCTGCCCCTGCCTCCAGTTCTGTTCCTGGACGGCCTCAGCTGCCCTGGCCGAAATGTCTGGTGGCAGAAGGCACCTGGGGAGCCAGTGAGCCCTGCTGACAGGGAGCCTGGGCTCTGGTCTCCAACCCATTCTGCCCAGAGCCCAGGCCCCTCCAGGATCTGTTCCTGACCAGTGTGCCTGCCCCCAAGGCCTGGGCTCATTGCTGCTGGCAGGGTCTGGGGCCCATTCATTCCTGCACCAACCTGATGGAAGCAGAGCTTATAGATGCAGACTTGGACTTCTGAGCCTGTAACTGGAAAGATAGGAACAAATATATCCCCAGGCTCTTCCTTCTCCATGGGAGTGCTTCCCTAAGATCTTGTCTTCCAGAGAACCTGTGGGCCAGGGGGCCCTGCCAGAAGAGTTCTGTATGTCTGGCTCAAGGCAGGAGGACTGTAGGAAAGAGCCTAACATCTCCCTGGTGGGCTCAGGGCCCTTGTTACTTCCCTGTCAGCTGGAGTCTGACTGGTAGCATCAGTCTCCAACAGGGTCATGGGGTACATAGAGCTTATGCTGTGGCAGTAATGGAAGAGGCAGGGGTGACACTACCTGGAGTGTGCTGTGATATCCAGGGAGGCAGCCAAGCCTATGTCAGATGCGGGCTGGCTGCCCATTTCTGGGTGGATGAGTGTCCTATCCTGGCACTCTCAGAGCAAAAGTCTTAGTTAAGATTCTTAACTAATGTCATATTAGGCATTATACAAATGAATAAGGAGATACATTTGATAGGACTGAATAAATATATATCACTATGGCAGGTATTGGGGAGATAGTTTTTTTGTTATTTGAGGTGAATTTTATTAATATTGCAACACATTTTAAAAGTACAGCTTTACAATGAAATTTGAAAACCATGTATAAACAAGTTCACATTTAATACAATATGAGCAACATATCTCCAAAGAATGTAGCCTTTGTAGTCAAATACAGCCTGAGAACACACCATTGGACTTACTTTGATAACCCGGGAGATAGTTTTTGAATATATTTAGTAGGTGTGTCTGCTGAGTGTTGTCTGTTTGGTATGTGGTGTAGGAAAGGTGTAAGATGTCTAATAGTGTAGGGCCTGCCACTGTTAAGTAAAATTTGATGTATTCTTACAGTGTGAATTAAATAAGTTGATATATTTTTATCTCAATGGAAAGGTAGAATGTCTATATTTTGAGAAATTATTATAGTCTAAATTGATTAAGAAGATGGAGGGAAGTATCCTTTTAACTGGAGTCTTTTTTTTTTTTTAAGAGACAGTCTCACTTTGTTGCCCTTGGTAGAGTGCCATGGCATCACAGCGTACAGCAACCTCCAGCTCTTGGGCTTAGGCGAGTCTCTTGCCTCAGCCTCCCAAGTAGCTGGGAGCACAGGTACCCACCACAATGCCCAGCCATTGTTTTTTTTGCAGTTCTTGGCTGGGGCTGGGTTTGAACCTGCCGCCTCCAGTATATTGGGCCAGCGCCCTACTCCTTTGAGCCACAGGCGCTGCCCACACCTAGTAGTTTGGCCAGGACAGGTTTGAACCTACCACCCTTGGTATATGGGGCCAGCCCCTACTCACTGAGCCACAGGTTCTGCCCTTAACTGGAGTCTGTTGTCATTTTTCTCTGTTACAGCCCGTGAATTCCAGTCAGGCATTTGAAGGTAGTTTATTTAGGGATATTGTTATTTAATTGTGTGTTTTAAAGAATTTTTATTGTAGACTAAATATTTGGCTAGTTTGGGGGGACCTTTTTGACATGTTATTTGTTTATGGGAAGAAGTTTTCTTCCTACAGTCTTAACTATGCTGTTTAAAAAATTATTTTTAATATGCTATATGACTATATTTGTCTGTCAGACAGGCTTTGGGACATTGATTAGTTTTTATTTTAGGGAAATTTTCTTGTAAGGTCTTGATTAGTTCTATTTTAGGTAAATTTAGTATGACAATTTAGTATGATAACTTACGCTTGTATGACTTAAGTTAGTTAAAAATAATTAAAATAGTTTAGTTGTATCTGTCACCTGTCCTGCTCATGTCTCATTAACTGTCTAACTTAATATTTTTTCTTTGATTTGTAGAGGGCAGTTCTTTGGGAAATAGGTCATTGACTTTTTTAACTGTCTTTTTTGTTGTTGTTGAAAATGGGGCAGTGTGAGTAGTGAGCTTTGTAATCAGCTCTCATCAGAACAGGAGTGGATGTTGGTCTAGAGCAGTGTTTTTCAACATTTTTTTATCTCATTGCACACTTGAACCCATAGTTAAACTTCCATAGCACACTCAAATTATGTTGATCAGAACAAAAAAGAGTAAAATAAAGAATATGTTACTGTGCTTTGAACTCCAGGTGTGCCGGCTTTCTCTTGATAGGCCCCTGGGGTTTCGAATTGAAGTCCCCATTTCACCCAGGTGTGCCTGCTTTCTCTTCATTGGCCCCTGGGGTTTCTAATTGAAGTCCCCATTTCACCCAGGGGTGCTAGCTTTCTCTTCACTGGCCTCCGGGGTTTCTAATTGAAGTCCCCATTTCACACAAGGGTGCCGGCTTTCTCTTCATTGGGCCCCGGGGTTTCTAACTGAAGCCCCCATTTCACCCAGGTGTGCTTGCTTTCTCTTCATTGGCCCCCAGGCTTCCTAATTGAAGTGCCCATTTCACCCAGGGGTGCCTGCTTTCTTTTCTTTGGCCCCTGGAGTTTCGAATTGAAGTCCCCGTTTCATCCACGGTGCCTGATTTTTCTTCATTGGCCCCGTGGAATCTAATTGAAGTCCCCATTTCACCCGCGGTACCTGCTTTATCTTCATTGGCCCACGATTTTTCTAATTGAAATGTCCATTTCACATGGGGGTTCTGGCTTTCTCCTCATTGGTCCCCGGGGTTTCTAACTGAAGTCCCCATTTCACCCAGGTGTACCTGCTTTCTCTTCATTGGCCCCAGGGTTTCGAACTGAAGTCCCCATTGTCCCCAAGTGTGCCTGATTTCTCTTCATTGGCCACTGCGGTTTCGAACTGAAGTCCCCTTTTCACCCGAGGGTGCCTGTTTTCCTTTCATTGGCCCTCGGGGTTTCTAATTGAAGTCCCCATTTCACCCACCTGTGCCTACATTCTCCACTGGCCCCCTGGGTTTCGAATTGAAGTCCTTATTGCACGTTGGTATGCCTGTTTCCTCTACATTGGCCCCCAGGATTTCGAACTGAAGTCCCCATTGCACCCAGGGGTGCCTGTTCTGTGTACATTGGTCCCAGGGCTTTCAAATTGAAGTCTCCATTTCCCCCAGGGGTGCCGGCTTTCTCTTCATTGGTCCTCGGGGTTTCTCTTTGAAGTCCCCGTTTCACCCAGGGGTGCTGGCATTCTCTTAATTGTCCCCTGGGTTTCTAATTGAAGTCCCCATTTCACACAGTGGTGCCTGCGTTCTCTTCATTGGCCTCCAGGGTTTCTAATTGTAGTCCCCATTACACCCAGGTGTGCCTGCCTTTTCTTCATTGGCCCCTGGGGATTCTCATTGAAGTCCCCATTTCACCCAGGGGTGCCTGCTTACTCTTCATTGGCCACGTGGTTTCGAATTGAAGTCCCCATTGCACCCAGGTGTGCCTTCTTTCTCTTCATTGGCCCACGGGGTTTGGAATTGCAGTCTCCATTGCACCCAGCTGTGCCTGCTTTCTCTTCATTGGCCCCGAGGTTTCGAATTGAAGTCCCCATTGCACCCGCGGTGCCTGCTTTCTCTTCATTGGCCCCCGG
>CAUYTI010008933.1:0-35673 GCA_963575145.1 Galago senegalensis | reverse complement strand
CTTAATGGCTGCATAGTACTCCATGGTGTACATATACCACAGTTTGTTGATCCATTCGTGGATCGATGGGCACTTGGGCTTCTTCCATGACCTGGCGATTATGAATTGGGCTGCAATAAACATTCTGATACAAATGTCTTTGTTGTAATGCGATGCTGAATTTGTTTATCATTTAGAAGCGTTTTTTAGTGGAGTCTTTAGGTTTTTCTAAATATTAGCTCAAGTAGTCTGCAAACAAGGCAAATTTCAGCACAGCATTCTAGAGAGCTATGGCTACATGCACAGAATTGGTGTGGCAATAAAACCTACTTGTCATTCTCTAGATGGGGAATCCCGCTCCACTTTTCAGCAAGGGCTAGTAAGGTCCAGGGGGGCAGGATTTATAAAGACTTCCTGTGGCAGAGCCTGGGCTGGAGCCTGGCCTTCTAATGTCCACTTTGATCCACTCTGCATTTCCCTGAATGACTTCTGGCAAGAATCACTCTTCCCTCCCTTAGGTGGCTTTAACACAACTCCTTTGTAGAAAATTCAAATCGAAGTGATTAAAATCTCTTGCTAAGCTCTGAAGACAGGAAACTACCATAAATTGACTAATGAACTGAGAGAATTATATTTTGGTCACTAAGGGAAAGGAGATGGGATTTCATGCTGCCTTACAATAACAGACAATGCTCAGTAAAGCCTTCCCCTTTTCACTATCAATAAAGTCTGGATGAGTCTCCATAGATAAGCCTCAGGCAGGCAACACAAGGTAGTGGAAAGAGCCTCAGCTTTGGAGACAGTCATACCTGGTTTGCCCCTCTGCTCTGCCACTTACAAGCTGGGTGACCTTGTACAAGTTACCTGACCTCTTTGAACTCAGTGTTCATTGTCTGTAAAATAAGAACAATAGCCACTTCATAGAAATAGTATATTCATTCAATGAAATGATATTCTAAATGTATGGACTATAGCAGGTACTTATATAAAAAAATTGTAGTGGTCTTATTCCTTTTTCAAGAGAAACTGTTTTCCTAGGTCATTGGAGTTTGGGTCTAAAGCACCTATATGTTCAAGATCCCCTAGTGGGATCTTCCTGGGCACGTACAAACTATAATAAAGGATCCAGACATGCTGGAGGTGCTGGTGTAAAACAAAATGAACTGAGTTGTGTTTTTGTTGTTTTTAATTGGAAAAGGCTAGAGAGGGAAAAAAATAATATGAAACAAATGCACAAAGAATGTGGAAAATGGAGAAAAAAATCAACTTAGAATTGAACATGGAATGTAACGCTACCAAGGAGAGATCCGGGCAGTCACAAGGGGCTCCAGCTGCTGGCTTCTACCTATGGGAAATGCAGCCTGTGTTCTCTGCAGAGCCCGGCTGGCGCTCTGGGCTCTGCTAAGGTGATGAAGACCCTCCTTGTAGCCCTTTGAATATCTACATTGAGAAGGACAGCAGGGAAAACAGGATGTAGACCCAGGGACAACTAGAACAGGGCTGACAGGTAAGCAGAGGCAGGAAGGCAGAGATGGGTCAGATCTCCTGGCCAAAGAGCCACCTACTTGGGTGCCAGGCCTCCTTACAGGGACAGACAAGATCTGAGAGCATGAATATCTTTTAGGAAATACGCTGTATGCTATTTTCTTTTCTATGTTTTCTCAGTAAAAACACTAGTCAAATCTGTAGCACAAGCCAAACAAAGGGATGTCTGCTGTCAGAAAACCAAAGGGATGTCCCTTGTGTGTGTGTGTGGAGGGGGTGGCCTGGGGCTGCCCCAGGAGGCAGATAAAGAAGGGGAAGACAGATTCAGGGAGTTGAGGGGCGATTCCTGGTGGGTTTCTTCAGCAATATTTTTTGTACTCTGGAGCAGGTCTTCCTCCCACTGTTTGGAACACGGGGCTGGGGTTTTATAAAGGAGACTGTTTTCTTGCAGTTTCTTCCCTGGGTTTGCTTCTCACACCCTTCTGGCCATCTGTTGTCATTCACTTTACAAGAAGGTTTATTTCTTATGTTTTATATTTTATTGTTAGGGATTCAAAGAGGGTACAAAGAATCAGGTTGCATTGATTGCTTGTGTCAGATAAAGACCCTCCCATAATAGTGTTCCACCCCCAAAAGGTGTACCACCCCCTGTGACCCTCCCACCGGTTCCTCCTTCCCTTTCTCTGCTCTCCCCATCCCCCACTGTGTACTTGGTCATTAATTGTTCTCATATTAGAATTGAATACATAGGATTCTTGTTTCTCCATTCTTGTGATGCTTTGCTAAGAATAATGTTTCACCTCCATCCAGATTAATACAAAAGATGTAAAGTCTCCGTCTTTTTTAGTGGCTGAATAGTATTCCCTGGTATACATATACCATGGTTTGTTAATCCATTCCTGGATTGGTGGGCATTTAGGCTATTCCCACATTTTGGCGATTGTAAATTGAGCTGCAATAAACAGTCCAGTGCAAGTGTCCTTATGGAAAAAACATTTTTTTCCTTCTGGGTAGATGCCCAGTAATGGGATTGCAGGATCAAATGGGAGGTCTAGTTTGAGTTCTTTGAGGGTTCTCCATACTTCCTTCCAAACAGGTTGTACTAGTTCTCAGTCCCACCAGCAGTGTAAAAGTGTTCCCTTCTCTCCACATCCACACCAGCATCTGCAGTTTTAAGATTTTGTGATGTGGGTCATTCTCACTGTGGTTAGATGGTATCTCAGGGTGGTTTTGATTTGCATTTCTCTAATAATTAGGGATGAGGAGCATTTTTTCATGTTTGTTAACCATTCATCTGTCTTCTTTAGAGAAGGTTCTATTCATCTCTTTTGCCCAGTGGTATAAAGGATTATTGGCTCTTTTTATGTTGCTTAATTTGAGTTCTCTGTAGATCCTATTTATTAAGTTTTTGCCTGGTTAAAAATATGCAAATATCCTTTCCCATTGGGTAGGTTGTCTATTTGCTTTGGTTGTTGTCTCCTTAGCTGAAAATGATAGTTGAGTTGAGATCACCACTTTGCCATTTGGGGAAAAAATAGGATCTTTACCTCACACTTTACACCAGTGGTCCTCAAACTTTTTAAACAGGGGGCCAGTTCACTGTCCCTCAGACCATTGGAGGTCCAGACTGCGGGCCCCGGGACAAGTTGGCTGCTAAGCAGGACAGGCAGTGGTGGCAAAAACACCCGGTGGACCAGATAAAGAGCTGCATGTGGCCCGTGGGCCGTAGTTTGAGGATTCCTGCCTTACACTTACATTCTACATGGATTAAAATGACTATTTTAATATTTCTAAAAACATATATGTATTAGAATCAAATATGTGTAGGGTAAAATATAGACAATTATTTGATCAGAAATGAGAAGACTGATAAATGTTGCACAAAAAAGTAACATTTTTACAGGGCACAATATATTATCCATGAAATTTAGAAACAAAGAGCAAACCAAGAGAAAAAAACACAACATATAAAAGGCAGAGTGTTAGCACTGTTGACCTACAGAGATCTTACTTTGAAGTGAATAGGAAAAGTAATATTTGCTGGGCAAAGGATGTGTATAAGGGGCCAATGGAGATATAAAAAACATATTTAGCCTATTCTATAATAAATATAATAAATAGAAATGAAAATAATGAAACATTGGTTTGTATTTGTTGGGTCAGTAAAGATGATAAAGATTGTTGTCACAGGTGAGGGCAAGAGGAGGAGTAGCAGGCAGTAGAGGGGAGAAATCAGGGCCTGGAAATCCAGTTCTGCTGTTTACTAGCTGCCACTTATCTTCTCCATACCTCAGTATTGTCATCTGTAGAATGGGTTAATAATGTTCCCTAGGGTTGTTGGGAAGATTAAAATAGTCAATATGCTTAGAATACAGCCTGGCATGTAATAAGTGCTACATAAGCAGTTATTAATTATTGTTATTCTCAACATGTTGAGTACAGTGACATGAACTGATAAAAGTTTTCTAAAATGTTATATAATCTGATAGTATGTACGAAAGTTTAAATGTGCCTACACTTCAGCTTCTCTTTTGTTTCTATTGTTTTATTCCAAAGCATTAACAAGAGAGAACACAGGGAGTCTTCTGCAAAGATATTCATTGCTGTGTTTGCATAATAGCAAAGTATTTGGAAACAAGTTAAATTTTGTAACATTAGAGGATTCTTTGCATGAATGTCATGTTATGTCAGTTTGATGAACTATTATGTATCAATTAAAATTAAACAGTCAAGTCAATATATATTGATGTATATACCCAATATGGACGTACAGTTGTGTCTCTAATTTTACCTACTTGTATATTTACATTTGGTTCTAATCCATCTAAATTTGGAATGAAGCACAAAAATATACAACACAGATGTTGATTTCTATTATATTTTGGTGCTAGCTACCATGGTGATTTTAATTTTTGTATTTCTCGCTTATTATCTAATTTTTTTAATGATGATTTCATTTCCTATGAAACCAGCTCTATTTTTCTAACCTTAAGTGTAATTAATATTCAGAAAACTCAAAACAATCCAAATACCCGGTGTAAGTGTAGTCACCCACAACTTCAGGAGCCATGTTAGCGGGATTTTCATCTTTTCGGATGGCTATCACCACACACATGAAGTGGGTAGAAATGCCAACTGACCTGTGTACCCATAAAATAAGAGGTACAAGTTTCACAGTTTTTAAAAATTGTTTTGTTTCTCAAGTATCATAGACAGTTGATCTAAGTATCATAGACATTATTCTCTTTGAATGAATATAGATCTAGTTTGTTGTGTTAATGAACTTGTAAGTATGGCATCTGATGGGAATGTACCATTCATGTGTACTGGCCCAGGTTTATAGTTTCCTAAAAGCAGAATTAACATGTTAAAATAAATTGAGATTTTAAAGCCTATTGATGGATATTTCAGATTACTTTCCAGGAAGGTTATACCCACCTATACTCCTGCTAGCAGGACTCAGGGACTATCTCAATGTGCATGCATTAAAAACTTTAATTTAGCTATTGAAACTATTGTCTTTTTGGTCTTAGTTGGCACTTAGAAGAAATTTTCAGTCCAAAGCCCAACATGAAAGAGCAGTAGAGATTTTTTCTGAAAAGTCAAAAAGTTTTAATCCAAATGATAAGCATTTCAGGGCTTCACAACTAAAACAATTCATTCTCAAATGTCAAAAACGAAAAATAAGGATTCTAAATATCATAGCTTGAGAGTATATAAGAAACAGATTTTGTGGGTTTCGTCCAATTCCAGTGGAGAGTACTGTTTACTGTTGGTCTCTATTCATGGCATCTTCTGCCAATTGGAAGTGAGCTGAAAATACTCAATTAGGATAATTTTTGGCACTATTTTTCTTTTCATTATGAATGCTAGAATGCACACCTCGAGTATTTACTTCAACTGAATTCTTATTTTGTAAAGCCTTCCTCTTTATGCACACACACACACACACACACGTTGATTTTGTAATTATAATGTGCTTTGTACTCTTACAAAAATGCATTGAGCTGGTCAAATTTAGTGCCATGGTAAATGGATATATAGGTCAGTTTTCTGTATGTATTGTGAAAGTGGTGTGCATGTGTGTGTGTGCAAGTGTGCACATGTGTGTGCAGGGAGTTCAGTCTTCTGGCCATAATTTCCCTTGCATCTCTTATCCACGAGGAGCTCAGAGGACACTCTCTCCCAGGATGTTCTGCAGACAGGCTGTCCTCCCGGGTGCCCAGCACCTTGCCCACC
Source organism: Galago senegalensis (assembly GCA_963575145.1). Classification (NCBI taxonomy): domain Eukaryota; kingdom Metazoa; phylum Chordata; class Mammalia; order Primates; family Galagidae; genus Galago; species Galago senegalensis. The sequence goes on along the minus strand of CAUYTI010008933.1, from coordinate 29,970 downwards.
TGCAGGATCTGGCTTTCTTTGTCTCCCTGCAGTGAGCCTCCCACCATGTGCATAGCTGTGGCTGATTGATTAGATCTAGGTGTGGAAGGAATTACCCAAAGGCTCAGAAACATGAGCCTCAGACATGCTTGCAGACCCCGAACGTAACTGGCTTTGTGGAGACGGTTCTGGTAGATGTCAACCACAGCATAACCCTTCCCATGGTCCAGCTCAGTTGGGCAGTATTCATTCAGGTCTCTTCCAGGGTAGCCCATGGGCAAACTGGTTCCTGACTTTCACGTCAGCAGCTGGCTGGCTGGGCACCATGGATAAGAAGCTGCTGCCCAAGCTGCTGCCCAAGCTGCAGGGGTTAGTGTCTCTTCAGTGGGCCTTGAACTCTCACCCAGAAACTTTGCTCTGGGAAAATGAATCCTCTGGTCAGTCCTAGATTCTTCTTTAGTTGGGGAAATAGCATTGTAGAAAAGAGTTTAACAGAAAGGAGTGCAGGCACATTTCCTTTTGTTCTTAGTGGGCATGTCAAAGTCCCTCTCAGGGTGCGTTAGAGAAGCTTGTTCATTCAGACTCCTCAATGCCCCTGGAATGAACTTGTCCTGAAGTCCACCAGCCTCTGGTACCATCCCTTGCTCTCTTTGCTCCACATCCTGAGACTCCCACCCTTGGGGGAGGAGGTCCGTTCAAGAGCCCGTGGACCTTGCCTGATCTTTCTGTACACACCACAGGCTGGTCCAGGGTCTTACGGCAGCTGGTTCCTTCTAAAGTCACCTGAAGTTTCCCCAAGACCCTCTTCAGGGCAGCCTGTCTTCCCTCATGAACACAGAAACTTTAGAGTTTTTAAGATAAGATGTAGAAAAGAACCTCAGAACATCTGCCACCCCGAGACTGGAGTGGCTCTCAGGCTTGAGGAGGAGTTAACAGCATTTAGAATTCCTCCTTCATGGGTGATCAGCCCACCAGGATCATGCCCTCGTGCTATCGCTTTTTGAAATAGACTCAATACAGGCCCTTCACCGTTGTGAGAGATTAAAGCACAGAGTATTTCCAAGAAGTCCTCCCTGTGTACACTAGGCTAGTAACTATCCTGCAAGTCCACACAAATTGTGACCTTTTGCTTAAGATACATCACAACCCAATGCAGCGTAAAACCCTGGGTTAAAACCTAGTTTAGACAGACATACCAACAACCATATTTTTAGGCAATGAGGAAATCAGAATTTGGTCTGATTACTAGTTGATATGAAGGAATCATTATTGAGTCTGTCCCGTGGGAGATATAGAATTTGACTCTGGACAAAAATGTTCTTGGTTTGTAGAGATTCATTCACACTAAAGTTTTTAGGCATGGAATATTGAGATGCCTGGAAGTTATGTTAAAACAAAGTAATTTAAAAAAATTATTCTAATCAAGTCTGGAACATCATTTGGGGATAAATAGGACTGCTTTTCTCCAGAGGGAAACAAAGGGAAACAAAAGTTACTTATTAGGTCTGTGTTTGCCCAGATCTCATGGAAATAGCAGAAGTCCCCTGCATTGTCAATATGGGGTGGGAGGCAGAGACAGCTGTGCTCCTGGGGACAGATGGCCATGGTCAGCAGCAGATGAACACCTCATGAAGCCAAGGCTGTCCAGCCAGGTGCTGGGGAGGCAGTGCTAGCCTTCACCCTTCACCTGCTTCTCGCCCTCATCCCTCAGCCTGCACTGAGACATGCAGAGTGTTGGGGTCCTAGGGCTGGTGGACACTCCCCAGCTTCTGTCCTGACCCCTAGCAGCATCTTCTTACTGTAACCCTTTCATGGTGCATTTTCCACCAGCAAGGGTATTAGCTGAAGAAACCTGGCAGATTCTCCAGCAGACTTAGCATGAGTTACTCTGCATGAACCCAAACACTCAGAGGATGTCTTTAGTTCACATGGAAAGAAACCAAGGTCCCTAGTTATTTGTATTAAAATGTATTCATCTCGTTTTTCTTTCTCACCTTCAAAGCCTCATGATGCTCATACTGGGTGAGGTGGTAGACAGAGTAGTGGCCCTATGAAGACTTACACACCCCAGTTCTTGAATCTGTGAATAGGGCCTCCTATGTGGAAAAGGGACTCTGCAGTTGTGATTAAGTCAAGGCTCTTGAGTAGGGAAATGATCCTGGTGTTTCTGGGTGGGCCCCATGTAACTGCATGAGTCCTTAAAATTGAAGAGTCTTTCCTGGCTGTGGTTAGAGAAAGAGATGTGGGGCCAGGAGCTCTACTGTCCCCAAAGGTGCAAGAAGGAATTGGACCCTCCCCTAGAGACTCCAGAAAGAATGAAGCTCTGCTGATACCTTAACTTTTGCTCATTGAGTCCAAGGTCAAGCTTCCAGGCTACAGAACCCTGTGAGGTGTTTGAAGTCATCAAATTGCCATGATGTCTTATGGCAGCCATAGGAATCTAATCCAAGTGAGATGGAACCAGGTGTCCATCTTCTAGGCTCAGGCTAGTCTACTATGCTAATTTATTTGTAAAAGACGCCCCTGTTTGCTACAGAGTCATACTCCTTTTGATCTATTTCCCTTTACATTCCCAAACTCATGGCTTGTGGTTGTCTTTCAACCCCCATCCCCAGGAGGGAAGGTAGTTTTGGGAAATGGCCTCCTGCCAATGAACAGGGACTTACATTCTCCCTTTTCACAGCCAGGTGGGCAGCAGCAATGTGATGAAGGGTTATGACTTCTGTATCTTTCTCCAGGAGGTGAAAGCTCCTTTTATTTTGAAGGAACAGAGCAAGGTGAGAATAAAATTTCAAAATTATGTATCCCAAGTAGCTGGTTTACCTAGAATCACTCAAGAGAGACAGAAGCCAGTAATGAAAAATCCCAGGCTGCTCCTCACTGCTGGCACCATTCCTCTGCCTCTGGCCATCTCTGGCTTGTCTGTCATCTGGGACTGTCTTTGTATTCTGGTCTCTGTTACTCTGAAGGATGACTGGCCTTTTAGAAATGCCTGCAGAGGCTCGGCGCCTATAGCTCAACCGGCTAAGGCGCCAGCCACGTACACCTAAGGTGGAGGGTTTGAATCCCAGCCCGGACCCACCAAACAACAATGATGGCTGCAACCAAAAAAAAAAAAAAATAGCCGGGCATTGTGGCGGCCACCTGTGGTCCCAGCTATTTGGGAGGCGGAGGCAAGAGACTCGCTTGAGCCCAGGAGTTGGAGGTTGCTGTGAGCTGTAATGCCATGGCACTCTACCCAGGGGGACAGCTTGAGGCTCTGTCTCAAAAAAAAAAAAAAAAAAAGAAATGCCTGCAGAGCCCCCCATCCAGCTTACCATGTAGGCATTTCATCCTAGACACACCCTCCCATGTCAGAGAACTTGGCCATTTTTCCTAAGAGACTATTTGTAACAGGTGGACAGAAAATGCAAGTAGTTCCCTAGTTGGCCTCTCCAAAAAGAGAAGGTGCATTTAATAACTGAAAATAAATTAGCCTTCTAGAGGACACAGGTCTTGAGAAGGTTTCTCATTACCCAAAGTGGTCTGTGCATTCTAATGGGCTTCTCATTATCATCTTCCACTTGTTGGAGTGGCCACAGAATGCCTTGTTTGCTTTACAAAGTCAGCCAGCCACTACCAAGGGAGATTACTAATTGCTTATTTTGCTGTGACTGTTTCAGGCTGCAAGTCTTTTAATTTCTCCCAAAGAATGCAATTAAAATAAATTACCACAACGCTGACACATAACAAGTGCTCCATAAATGTTAGCTGTTATTGTAATTATTATTATTATCGAGCTATCACTGTAATTAGCTTAATTTTAGAAAACAGAGTAGGGAGAGAATGCTCTTACCAAATTTGTATAGAGGAAATACAAAATTCTCTGTGAATCCTGTTATAAGAGGTGCATTACCATCAGAAAATTCTCCTGAAATATTTGAATTGAAAGTTACTTTTAAGGATAAATGTTAAAATTGCATACTTTATATCCAACAGGACACTTGGTCATCATTTTCCATACTTCACATGGAAATAATAGAACTCTTTTACCCTGCGCACAATATTTCATTTAACTATGTCACCTACCTTCTTCCTTTATAGATATAGTTCTTAAGAAGAGAAATATGTGCCTCTATAACCTCCCTTCATTTCACAACCCACTCAAAATTGACTTCAACCATCCTTGAACTACTGAAATTACTTCATTAGTATCTTTGAAAACTACATTATTTACATCAACCTCTGAATGTCCCTTTCATATTCTCTAATAGTGCCTATGTTAATTGCTCCATTCTCTCATTCATTCACTTCTCTTTTCAACTTATTTTTACTGCTTTAAAAAAACTTCTTGAAATGATTTTAGACTTACAGAAAAGTGGCAAAAACAGTGCCAAGTTCCTGTGCACTTTTTACCCAGCTTCCCTTATGTTGACACCTTTCATAACGATAGAACACTTGTCAAAACTAAGAAACAGTAGAGGACTACTATTAACTACACTCAGAGCTTATTTGGATTCCATCACATTTTCCACTACTCTTTTTTTATGGTCCCAGGATCCTGGGCTGCCTTCCCTCACTGGGAATTGCCCTTCAGCCCAGGGAGCCTCTTGCCTTCTTTGTGGGTGAAGACGGCAGGCCAGGGCTACCGACCTGATTGGCAGGGCGGGGATGGAACCTCTGGCTGCTTGTTTCCATTTGGGATGACTCTGCAGGGTCCCTCAGTTGTAATGAGATTGAGATTCAGCCTCATCCTCCTCTCCCACGTTTCCCCTTTTTCATTTAATTACAGATGCATCACTAGTGCTGTCCAGTGAGCATTCAGCAAGCAGATCTCATCTCAGAGTTGGTTTCCTGGGGACCCAGTCTAAGATTGCTGGTAGTGTGAGTGGCCCCAGGAATCTAGAAAATGATTTAAAAACTGGATCACTCACGGGCTGGTTGGCAGCGAGGCCCCCATCCCTAGTTGTGGGGCAAGGTGTTGTTACCTGGGTACCCTATGTGGGAGCAATCTTTAGAGCTCTCACTGTGGTGAACTGGGATGGGATGCCAGGGTGAGGCAACACACCAGCTGGCATAACATGGACATGGCTGGCATTGAACAGCATGATGAATGATAACTCACACCTTAGAAGTTGAGCAGTTGTTTCTGAGCACAATTGAGTCATTTAATGAAGACCAGCACATCTAATTCTCGGAGCCCTTTCTCCACTATTTTCCATGGCATTTCTGGCATTCATCCTTCATTTAGTGTGGCTCATTGCCTTTTCCAAGTTTCCAATGTCCATTCTAGCAGCTTATAAACATTCCTTCTTGGGTCCTGGCCAGGATGTTAAATCACGTGTCACTGAATGGTGCTCTCATGTCAATATGCTCTCCCTTATCTAACTTGAGGTTCCATTTCCTCGGTCCAACATGTTCAGGATCCAGGCTCTGTGTCCCTGCTCTCAGCCCCTACCCGTATGTACTAGCCAGGTCCCAGAGCTCCTTTGGCATATAAAATGCTTCACAGAGCCAGCACTCCCCAGCTGGGCTGTGACGAGATTTGATCCTAGTTTTTAGTCTGGAGTCCAGAAGGGGAGGTACAGATAGACTCTGAGGGGCTAAGTCTTATCTGGTGGAAAATCTATTACATGGAATCCCCTACATGATCTGTTGTAAGAGGTGATCACCATCTTCTATTAAGAGAGAACAGTCTGCTGATCTAATAGGTTCAGGAAAACAATTCGGAGTAAGATTCTCATCTGTACTTCCCACGACACCCTCCTTCTAAGCCTCAGGTCCCCAGCCCTGCCACACTGGAGCTGTGATTTTAGAGTAGGAGACTCAGCTGGGGAGATAATTAACCTTCTCTTTAGATCAAGTCTTAAACCTGGACATCTATTCTGTTGCCCCTCTTAATTTGACAAGGCACATATAGTAACTTCCACATTTTGCTTTGAATTGGTGAATAATGACCCCAAGCCTGTCGTGGTCTCCATTAAATGAATCAATATAGAGGGATAGCCCTACCAGGAAATGGAAAATTTTTATGAATAAGACATTCCATAAATTTTTGAAAAGTCCACTGAAGAGCAGAAATAAGAGTTAGAATAAATAAAAAGATAAACTGTTTCCATTCAAGGGAAAATTCAGCACTGTAAATATATTATTATTTCCTTGAGGACTTTACCAGGGCAATTCAATGCTCTAATGAATATTACGATGCTTTTTATGGGAAGTAAAATTTTAATCTTGGAATTCATTTGCCCGAGACAATTGACAAAAGGAGAATAAGCAACAGTTGCCCTTATTGCCAATGAATATTTATTATAAAAAGGGGTTTTCAACTGGTGTGCCATGGTACACCATGAGAGGGTCTTAGGTATATGTGCCATGGACATTTTAAAAGATCATTAATTAAATTATTTTCAACATGAGTTCAAAGCACAGTAAGTATAGCCTTTTTTTAAACTCTTTTTTTGATCAATATAATTTAAGTGTGCTGTGGAAATTTAACTTCAGCTTCAAGTACCTGTAAGATAAAAAAGGTTTAAAAACACTGTTATAAAGTCAGAGAACGTAAACTATATACAAGAACAGACAAATATACCAAGGACTGGAAAGTACAAGCATGTCGCATAGATGTGTCTAGATAGTACATGATGGCCACAGTGTTTAAAATCAGCAGGGAACATGGACTCCCTAACACAACAGGGTAGAAAATTCTAGCTATGTAAATCCTTAGAAAAAAATTTAAATCTCTGCTTCAAATGCCATTAATAAAAATACGTTCCAGATGGGTTATAGAGTTAAACAACAATTTAAAAAAATTAAAAAAAAAAAGTTTATAACTTAAAAGTAGGAAAGACCAAAAATAGGACATGCGTTCTAAACTCCTAATGACTGACAGATACGATGACAGTAACATTTAAAACTCTGCAAGCTCAGGAACATTTTTAAAAGGTTTAAAAATAGTAATATGTTTATTACTTTAAGAAGTTAAAAAATATGCAGTAAGCAAATATTTACAACATGTGATAGATAAAAGACCAACCTTCTAAGTATAGCAAGACTGCCTTTATTCCATCAAAGACAAAAGACAAATAGAAAAATGGGCAAAATATTTGAGGAGGCTGTATGTGGTTCTGAAAATACAAATCTCTGGTTACCACAAGACTGTTTGTCAGCCTATGACATGTTTAAATGTGAGACAATTTCTCATGTGGTAAAGTCCAATTAAAACAGCAATGAAATGATTTTTAAACCATAGGAATGGCACCGTTTTCAAAGTATGATGAAATTGGCCTTAGCAGGACTGATGTTTGGTGGGGGGGTCTATCAGTATAACTGCTTAATGGGGAAACTTTGGAATAACTGTAATACCCCCAAACGGGCATGCATTTTTGCTTGGAAATTCTATTTCTTGCTAACTTTCTTGGAAAAATAACCACAGAGGGTCATGAAGGGGCTGACACAGGGACTTCAGGGATGTTAATTGTGATGTTATTTGTAACAATAAACATAAAATCAAAGTGGAAATGATTTAAACTTCATTTGTGTAGGAATTTAAATAGCTGCATGTGGCTAGTGGCTCTCTAACTGCAGAGCACGGATGAAGACACGCAGACCCACGTTAACTCAGCACTGTGATGTGGCACCTGAGGGTATTTCTGAAACGGCTTCTCAACAAGATCTGTTGCAAAATTAAAAAATAATCACAAACAAACACCATTACAAGTAGAATCACTTTGCCTTAGTAATAAACAGGAGGCCCGTGGAAATACAGGCAAGCTGCCAACTGGCCAACCCCACTTTAAGAAAGACACGGGAAAGGGCGCTGGCGCTGTCTGAACCAGGGCACCCTTCTGGGCACCAAAGCGTCACCGGCAGAGGCCTCGGCCCACTCTAGACTGAACTGCAGAGACCTATGTCAGCCACACAGTGAAAGCGCAGGCACAGGGCCAGAAGCAGGCGGGTGAGGAGAAGCAGACAGCGGCTGGAACCTAAACAGCTGGGGCTGCCTGTACGAGTCCATGTGGCGGGGCGGGGAGGGGACGGAGGGGAGCAACACAGGTAGGGCATCTGCCACCCCTTTTGCTCCCAAAGCCGTGGACATCCCAGTCTGAGGGTGGGTGGTGTGACCCTCCACGACTGAGTTTACTTAAACCGGCAGCATCCGCTCAGCCCCTCCTTTCCATCAGGAGACCATGTCCCCTGTGGCTAGACTATTGATGTGAGAGCAGTAGGGACAGGTCGAGCATAGAATCGGGCAGAGGAGAGGAGTTCCCCTCCAGAGCCCCTATTGTGTCCAGCAGAGCAGCGGGGGCATCAGCCCTCAGGCCGGTGGACTTAATGATAGAGCAGTCTCTCGTCTCTCGGGGCTTCCTGAGTGCCGCGCAGTAAAAGGATTGCGCTGGGCCGTTTTATAGACGCCAGCCAGCTGTAAGTAAGAACAGACGTGTGTTTGTTTATTTCTGCCTTCCCAAAGACAATAAAAAGAGCAGATTTAATGGTCCCAAACTGGTAGATAACACCCTGAATTCATCCTTTTTCTCACGAACAGGATTTGGCTTTGGAGAATAAGCTTAAAAGCTGAATATTCTTCACCAGAATACTTTGTGCCAGGTGCTAAGTGCTCTTCGTTGCGCGGCTGCTGTATGTGTGAGCAGATGAAAAGCTGGGTAGTGAGGAGTGCACTCCGATTAGGGGTGACCAAATGTGTCAGGCGAGTACCTCGGTTCCTCCACACCGCACAGCACAGCGAGTGCTCAGCCTGCGTGACTCGCTGCGGGGACGCGAGGGGGTGCGAGGGGGTTGTTCCGAGGGGAGGCTGCTGGGGATGCACCCTGGGCGAAGAGCAGTAGAAACCAGAGACCCGTGGCAGGGCACAGTCCCAATGGGCTGTGCTGAACACAGGCGAGGTCACCTATCCCTGAGCCAAATGGAGACATGGCCTCGCGGAGGCCGAGCGGCAAAGTGGAGACTCAGACAAAACAAGTCAGTCCCCTGGAGCCTGTCTGGGGAGCAAGGAAAAAAAATAAAGAATTGAACTTTTAAGGAAATTGATGATTAAGATATTAAAAAAAGTCTTTGTGGACACAGTCAGGGAGCCCAACACCCCAAATTCATGATGCTAGGAAGTTTTTAGGTGTCTGAAAAACTTCACAGATTCTTTGAGAGCTATGAAAATAAACGGTGCCCTGATAGACTTGCTAAGAATAAGGCTGGAATCTTACTGAACAGCGAGCTTGTCCGCCCTTCTCAGCTCTGTTTTTGTCTTGTTTTAAGAAGATACAGACTCATGGGAGCTGTAGACCCTCAGAGTCCAGGAATGGGTTAGAAAGTGGAAGGACAGAGTGGGTAAGAAAAAAAAGCGTATAGAATAGTAAGGATTTGACTGTTATCTGAAAATGGAGGTCCATCTGCACCATTTACTCCTCATCTGATCTTCACAGCTCATGACAAGGACGTGCAAATGGCCAAGTGGGCAACTGTCCTAACAGAGATGACACAAATGGGCAGATGATCGTACCCTACGTGTGAACTTCTGCTGCCACATCTGCAGAAGGGCAGCTCACACATTCTTCCCTGCCCAGCTCGGTGGGTTGTGGTAAAGTCAAATGAGGTAGTTACTCAAGCCACTGAGCTGACATATAGGTGAATTTTTAACAGTATCTCCCAAACTTGGACCAGCCAGTTGTGCTTAGCCAGCTGCAGCCAGGGCCCCTGAATGCTGCCTCTGAGCTACAGTAATTCAATATAAGTAAGGAAATCACATGAGAACCAGACACCCTGGGAATCTCTGAACCTTGACTACACATAAGCCCGTGAGAATGCTTCACAACATTTTACACCAGTTCTCTGTGCTAAAGAGGTCCATATGGGCTCAAATTATCTTGACCTTTGTTCACCTACTGTTTCTCCAGTGGAGTTCTTGAAGAGTATGAATCTGACCCTTCACATGAAATGTGCCCAGCAGCTCAGATTGCTCAACAAAAATACAAAGGCACTCCAGGCTCTACCCTTCTCCAAACAACCACTTTCCTATCTTTAGAGCATGCCATGGCTGAGTCTGCTTCCAATTATCCTGGGAAGCTGCGACTGTGTCCTCGGTCTGTGCTCAGGAGGATACTGTTGGGCTGCCCTGGAGAGGGAGATGGAGACAGGTCACCAGGGGAGGGCATTTCCATTTATGTTGCCCTCAGCCCCTTCACCAGCAGGGCCTATGAATAATGGGGACAAGGGCTATGATTCCTTTAACCCAGATTTTCTGAGCACTTTGATGTTTTGGAAAGTATTCAAGACATTCGGGAAAGGTAAGTGGAAGAAGACAAAATGTCTGTCTTTGTGATGCTTATATTCTAGGAAGTCAAACAAATGTCTATGTCCGATATACCTATATCTCTAATCCTATTCCACAACTATGTCTCTGTGTGTGCATATGTACGTATGTATATATCAACTCTATACACATATCTATCTGTCTGTTCCACAACATGTCTGTATGTGTATATACATCCACACATGCACACGTATATACACCTATGTATATGTGTGTGTGTTGTGTGTGTACACTTTACACAGAGTAGTAAGTCTTATGAAGACAAAGTGGGGTTAGGGATTAGTGCATGAATGTGAGGCTAGTGGGAGATGATTTATTTTAATTAAGCAGTCAGCGAATGATCCTTTGGAGAAGATGATACTCAAAGACCTGAATGGAGAACCAACCTTCCCGGCTAAAGGGAACGGCAGAATGAGAGCACAGAGGTAAAGAGTGCCGTTGGTGTGACAGAGCTGGGAGAGAGCATGGCAGCAGGCGCAGGGCCATGAGCCAGGCTTTGTGCAGACTACAGGACCCTGCTGGGGTGGCCTACCCCCGACCCCCCTGCGTCACCTGTGAGAGGTGCCGTGCTTTCAGGTCAGGCAACATGTTTGGCCTGGTCCTTGGTCCTCCTCTTCCTTCCATCTTTCCCCACTACCCCTATCGTTTAGGTGCAGTGCTTTATTAATTCATTTCTGGACATCTTACTGAGGTCCCAAGGAGTAAGTACACCGAGGAGGCACAGACATATACATATGGGTAATTTTCACAAGCAGCACACACCCAGTTGAAGGCACTGTTTGTGACAGGCCCCAGGAGTCCTGGCAATTTCTTGACATCGCCACCATCTCCCATGAGTAACTAACAGCTTAGGTTAATGAGACCAATTTCTGTAATTTATACAAATACAGTTCTAACACCTACTGCTTCCTGTCTGGCTTCTTCTTTTCAGTTCAACACAATGTTGGTGAGATTTCTCTGTGTATCACTGATGCCATTGTGCACCATTCATTCTCTCCGCTGGATGGCATTCTGCAGGTGGAATATGCCGCAGTTTATTAATTCATTCTATTACTCGTGGACATCTAGATAGCTTCCAGCTTTAGGGCATTGTAAATACCACGGATGTTTTGAAACATGAGATTTGGTCAGCACAGGTATGTATTTCTGTTGTGCACATTCCTACGAGTAGAATTGCTCAGACACACACGGGGTGGGTGCTAAGATGGACCAGAAGCTGCCAAAGTGTTTTTCAGGTTTTTTTTTTCTTTTTGAGACAGAGTCTCCCTTTATTACCCTGGGTAGAGTGTCATAGCTCATAGCAACCTCAAAGTCTTGGGCTTAAGCAATTCTCTTGCCTCAGCCCCCTGAGTAGCTGGGACTACAGGTGCCTGACAATGCCCTGCTATTTTTAGAGCCAGGGTCTAGTTCTGACTCATGCTGGTCTCGAATCTGTGAGCTCAGGCAATCCACCCACCTCGGTCTCCCAGAGTGCTGGGATTACAGGCGTGAGCCACCACACCCAGCTTTGTTTTTTCAGTATTAATCCACTTAAAAATAGTATTTATTTTTGTGATAGAAAATGCATACCTATTGTTTGGAATTTGGGGAACAGAGTAAAATAAAACAAAATAAAACCACATATTGTATTATTAGTCTTTATTTTTATAATTCTAGATTTGGGATCATTCCAAGTATGCCTCCTTCTGTTTTCACTTTTCATTGTAGAATTTCCAAGGTTATTGTATATTTCCCAAAAGCAAAAGTTTTTATGACAACATTTTGACATATGCCAAAATAAATTCAATTATTCAAATCCTCGTCTTTTGTATTATTGTGAACATAATTACATAAATTTTATACACGCTTCTGACTAGGTCCTCAGAATACATTTTAAAAAATAGAATTTCTGAGTCAAAGGATTTTAATACATATATAGCTCTTGCTTCACACTGTCTATTTCCCTCTAAATATTGCCAACAGAAGTAACTCACAGTTCTACAGTATTTGGCTGATTCATTTCACTGACAACATAAAGATATAATGTCCCATTAATTGGCATTGACATAATAGTTATTAAGATTAAATATTTACTTGTTAACTGGCCGTTTGCATTTTCTGTGAATTTCCCGTTCATATCTTTTGCTTATTCTCTGGGACATTTAACTTTTTCTCATTGATTTGGCAATTGCCTCATGTTTTCCAATGATTAACTTTATTGAGCTCCCTATCTTTTTACTTACATCTTGCAGTTGCTCATATTCCCCTAAAGAAGCCTCATGGCCCACAGGCACAAAAGGCTTGAGAGACAACATTTACCTGCCTTGAAAAGAAAGTGCGTGTAATTTTTGGATACATCTTCTTTACCACTAATGTATGGTAATTTTTACCTCTGGTGATCTTTTGTCTATCAGTGATTTGTAACTGGCATGGCAGTTGGAAGTGAGACTCCCTGCCGTTATTCTTAAGTCCCTATAAATGAAAGAACTATATGGCACCTGAGCGGGTCGCCTTATTCAGAGTCCTCATTGCACAGATGAGGAAGTTGAGGCACAGAGGATGGAAGAGACTTGCTAAGGGTCAGCATCATAAATTCATGTCAGGGAGTTAGTTAGAACTGTGGTTTCCTTCCATCCATCACCTCATAGGGGTGGAGAGACAATCACACCTGTACCTGTGAATTTCTTCTGGGTGGTGCACACGGATAAGCACACACTGTGGTTTTCATTTGCTCTGGCAATCAAGTTCAATTGGTGGAGGATTCAGGTGGCCGGAAGTCCCTGAGCTCAGGCACCTGGGAGCCCCTTGGGACACAGAGGCTCCCCACTTTGAGTCTGCTTCCCAGGTGGCTGAATTGAACACCACAGCTCATAGGTTGGTCTCTTTAGAAGTCCCCTCTAGGTCTCTTCTGTGACTCTGGCGCCCTGGGCGATCTCCTCTGTGAATCCTTTCTGCGCGCAGACTCCTGTTCTGAGGTAGAGCCCGAATGAGCTCCTGGAGCCCTTCCAGGGCTTTGTGGGAAAGCCGGAGCGGATGGGTGCCAAATGGGCTTGAGTGCAACTTGGCCGGGATCCAGAGATCTAGAGATGTCTGAATTCCTCTGAGCGCATCCTTTCAGCGGACATTTCCCAAAGCAAGACCGGCCCCTAAGGATGACATTTCATTAGAACACAGTTTCTTGGCAATGTTCTCTGTAAATCTATAAGGAAGTTTACTTCAAAAACGAAAATCTGGGATATATCTCTCATCGTAAAATCGGACTTGCAGAAAATTTCAAAGTGGCATGAGAAATGGAGATCTAGGGTTTATTGATGGTACTGACTATGCTTCCCGGTTCCACTGTTTGTGACAGAGGCTGGATTCACCTCCCTGCCCAGCTTGAAACTGTCTGGCCTCCAGGTATGAATTAGGGACTGTCAGGTAATTCACGAATAAGTCTTGCAATAATTTCTGAATTGTAATACATACATCACTCCTGACTGAAGTGGTACCAAACGGTTCATGTATTAACGCTTGTCAGACTACAAAAATAAACACGTGAAGCTTTCATTATGTACAAATTTAAAAACATTCCATGGCTAGAATGCATAATATATGACTCACATTAGTTTAACACATCCTCCTTCAAGAAGCTTGAAAGTGCAAGTATACCAGAGAACACTGGCTAATGTCTTGATTAAAACAAGCTGTAAGTCACTAATTGTTTTTCCACTTGTAATTCGGGTAAAACAGAGGGTCTCTTTTCCCAACAGTCAGTTTCTTGGTTTTAGATACTGCATCTATTTATAAAATAATTTCAAAACTATTTTAGAAATTGTTCAAACTTCATGTCTTCTGTTTAATCAAGGACACAAAGCTAAGCCAATACTTCCAAATGGAAAATAACATTAATCAAAGGAAAAGTGTGATCTCAGCCAACTGCCACCGGAATTGAGCAATTAGAAAGAAACTATACTCATGTGTTCCTCTTGATTTTCCCTACAGTGAAATAGCCCATGCTTTATTATAAGACTTTACCGAGGGACGTACAGCAGAAAACAAATCATCGCGAAAGGATCTCTTCCTTCTAGCTGTCTGCATAGTCAGTATTGATCACCGCTGAAATAGCTGTGGCTCATCCTGACTTAGTCACATCGCACCTCCTCTACCGCCGCTTGCTGGAACAGCTCCCTTCATTTCTAGAACTTCTCTGTGGAACTTGGGAAAGGATCTTGGGCTGAACACTTTGTGCCTTGTCCTCCCATGGCACTTACTGCCTGCTTACAACAGTGTTCTAGGTAGTAATCTCCTTAAAATGAGGATACTGAGGTCTCTGAATTGGTCAAATTATTGGAATGCGTTTTGGACTAATGAGCAACTGGTAATTAGACTGAGAATTGTGGCCCTGTAAGAATTGTGGCACTGCGACTGTGCATAGTTCAGAGTTCAAAGCTGACTGTGGGATGTTACCCCTGTCTCTTTGTATCTTCTGTTCTAACTTTTGATGCTGTGAGTTCATTATTAAGGGGAACCACTGCCTGCACCTGTCTCATGTTGGCATGAAGGACTGATGGAGAACAAGAGAAAGGACACATTCTCAAATAGACTCGTGGAACGGAAGAGAGAACTCAGAAATAGACCCGCACAAGCATGCCCAGCCAACGTTTGACAAAGTGTAAAAGCAATTCAGTAAAGGAAGGATATTTAAGTGGTACAGGAGCAATTGGGGATTTGTACAAGAAAAAATTAACCTTGACCTAAATTTCATACCTTATACAAAAATTGACTCAAAAGGTATTATGGACTTATATCTAAAATGCTTTAATATGGCTTTGCCGGCAATAGCTCCAAACTGGAGACAACCCAAACATTCTTACATGGGTGAATGGCTAGCTGAAGAATTCTTACACAAAGGCATGCTCCATAAAAGGAAAAATTGATATATCAAATTTCATCAAAACTAAAATCATTTGTTTTATGAAAGGCTCTGTTAAGAGGATGAAAAGATAATTTACAGACTGGGAAAGAATGCATAATATTTGTGTAAGCCATATATCTGACAAAGACTTGTATTTAGAATGTATACAGAACTCCTAAACTCACTAGTAGAAGTAAAAATAATCAGATACTGGGGAAAAGACATAAATATTTCACTTTGGAAAATACATAGGTGGTAAATAAGCACATGAAGATGTGTATGTCGCTGTTAGCTATTAGGGAAATGTATGTTAAAACTTTCATAGGGTATCACTATGCACCTGTAAGAATGGCTAAAATTAAAAAAAATGGCAACACCAAATGCTGGTGAAGATGCAGAGAAACTGTGTTACTCACTCATGGATGGACTGAATATAAAATGACATGGCCATTCTGGAAAAAGTATGTTAAATTATAACAAAAGTAGAACTACATTTACTGTGTGACCTGGTCATTTACTTTTAGTCATTTGTCTTAAAGAAATGGAAACTTACGTTCATACAATAAGCTGTCCATGAGTGTTTTTAGAAGCTTTGTTAGTAATAATCCCAAAGTTGAAACAACCCACCTGCTATTCAATGGCTCAGTGGCTCTGTGGACATCCCTACCACAGAATGCTGCTCAGTAATAAAAGGAATGAGCTATTGACAGACACAACTTGAATGGAGAGTTAAGTGAAAAAGCCAATCACAAAAGTTGCATAATTTATGATCCCATTTATATAGCATTTTGAAATGGTAAAAGTATAGTGATGGAAAACAATTTAGTAGGTAGGTGCCAGGGGCTAGGGAGAGAGCAGGCAGTGACTGTGGGTGGCTGTACAAGACAGCACCAAGAATCCCTGTGATGAAACCATTCTTAACCTTGACTGTGATGCTGGTCCCATAAATCAACACCAGTAATAAAACTGCATAAAGCAAATCATACATGTACATACCAAACTGGTTAACAGATTCCATCAGTGTCAGTTTCTGATTGCAATATTGTACTATAATTATGCAAGATGTTGTCATAGGGAGAAAATGAGTGATGGGTCCTTGGCATGTCTCTGTATTATTTTTAACAACTGCATCTGAATCTACAATTAAAATACCTTAAAATAAGAAGTTTTTTAAAATGCAAAAGAAATGGAAGGAAGATAGAGTAAATTAAGCAAAATAAACAAAACAACAAAAAGAAAGATAATATGAGGTAAAATATACAGAGAGGGGTGGCGCCTGTGGCTCAAAGGAGTAGGACACCAGCCCCATATGTCAAAGGTGGCAGGTTCAAACCCAGCCCCGGCCAAAAACTAGGAAAAAAAATACAGATGGAAAAGCTGTCTGAATAGTTACACCCAGCAAGAACTGAAGACACACGTAGCTTTACTCCATTAAAATAAGAAGCCGTGGAATACAATTCAACCATTAAAAGGTGGAGACTTTACATTTTTGACGTTTACCTGGATTGAGTTGAAATACATTCTTCTTAGTACCATATCTCAATAATGGAAAAATAAATATCCAATATGCTCACTACTAATATGAAACCAGTATAAACAATTACATGCTCATATGAACAATAAAATACAAATACAGTGTAGCACGGGGGAAGGAGGATGAGGGAGGAGGAAAGGGAGGGGGCAGCTGATTGGCAGGAGAGAGGGATGAGGTGGGATCGCAGCTACTGTGCACATTGTGAGGGTGTATAACACACACACACACCCACTGGTTCTTTGCCACTGGAACTTTACCCTGGAAGTGAGAACAATGTAATCTAAAAATGTGTACCCTCATATTAATTTGGAATAAAAATAAATTAATAGATAAATAAACAAATGATACCTGGAAAAAAATAAAATAAGAAGCCAGAAGGAACAAATGAGATCCTAAAAACAGGAGTGCACACCCAGAAAGGCTGCAAATAAAAGTCAGAGGCTGACAGCTGTGCAGCTTACCAAGAGAGCAACCTTGGAGATTGTGGCAGTAAATCAGAAAACTCCAGGAACGATGTCTCGGGGGAGAAATAAAGTATTGCATGCCATCAACGTTATAATTGAGGCTGTGGGTGAACTTGAGGATATGTTGAAGGCATATTACTCTTTTGACAAAAGCAACAAGAAAGAAAATTAGAAAGTCCAAGGAAAACAAGAAATTTCTGAAAACAGGGGCCCAAGTACAAAGCAAAGACAAATGTGCCATTTTTCTTTTTTAAATTTCAGGTTATTGTGAGAGTACAAACAGCCAGGTCACAATATTTGAATTTATTAGGTAGAACCCCTCTCGTAGTTGTGTCCTGCACCCAAAAGGCAAATGCACCATATTTTAAGCCATTGTTCCGAATAAGAAAACAATATATTTTGTCTTGATGCTATGAACATTTGTCACCCAGGGATTCTATTATGCACCTGTATAGAGATACCATTTTAGCCGACTACTTTAACATGGAATGAATAATATTTGTAGTCCTAACAATTTAATATCATTACTTAACTTTGAAACTTTTGAGTTCAAGCTTAACAATGAATGGAAGGCATAATTATAGTTACAAAACGGACTGAAACTCCTGAAAGTCTGACAATATAAAAATGAAACGGACAGAAAGGAAACAGGGGAGAGAGAGAGAGATGTTCATCTTTCATGAAGAAAACTTAATGAAAGTATAAGCAATGGAAGTGCACATATATCATTTAAATGAGCAAATGAAACCACAGACCGATGAGAAAATGCAGGGTAGATGAACGGCTTGTAGCCCACACTCTGGTGCCAGCCGGGGTTCTAGTCCCAGCTTTGGCACCTTCTCACGTCACTACCTTGAGAGAAGTAGTACAACTCTCTGCACCTTTTCTTCCTCATCTCTAACATACAATTAGCAGTCGTGTCCGCCTCAAGGCTGTCATGAAGATGAAGTGAATGAACATTTGTAAAGTTCTCAGACAGCGCCTGGCAGCAGTGAGCTCTATGTAAGTGTTTGATAAATAAGCCGTGAGGTTTTGGAGAAGGTTCCTCACGTGAGGGTGCTTGGGAGTGGTGGGCTTAAGGGAGCTGAGCCATCACACACATTGCAATGGAGGATGAGGAATGGGAATTTTTTCATGTTTTTGGATTTGTGAAGAGATACACTAAGGACAGAAAAGGATAAAGATGGTAAGAACAAGGACAGGGCATGGAGAGGGATGACGTGGGGTGTCTTTGCTCAAAGAACACATACTCGTAGTCAAACACAAGGCAAAGGCAAGAGCCAAGCCTGGTAGGTCTAATCCTTAAAGGGCACCAAATCCTTTTCTTTTCTTTTCTTTTCTTTTTCCTTCCTTCCTTCCTTCCTTCCTTCCTTCCTTCCTTCCTTCCTTCCTTCCTTTCTTTCTTTCTTTCTTTCTTTCTTTCTTTCTTTCTTTCTTTCTTTCTTTGAGATAGCCCTGGGTAGAGTGCTGTGTCATCACAGCTCACAGCAACCTCCAACTCGTGGGCTTAAGCGATTCTCTTGCCTCATCCTCCCATGTAGCTGGGACTATAGGCACTTGCTGCAATGCCTGGCTATTTTTTGGTAGTAGTTGTCATTGCTGTTTGGCAGGCCCAGGCTGGATTCGAACCTGCCAGCTCTGGTATATGCGGCTGGCACCTTAGTGGCTTGAGCTATAGGTGCTGAGCCAACAAATCCTTTTTTGATGGAGACAGTTTGTTATTTACATAAACAGTAGATGGAAGAGCAGCCAAACGTGCCAGCTCCTCGAGGCCCTTAGTCAGGGCCACCCTGGGACTAAAGTGGCCTGAGGATGGCACGGCGTGTGGCAGGGGAGCCAGTCCCAGACTGCAGCTCTGAGGCCTGCATCCTGTGGGGGTGAAGGCAAAGGCCTTGCACTTCATCAGGATGTGGGAGGAGATGGGAAGCTGTCTCACGGCCTCCCGGGGGGACAGGAAGAGAGGGAGGCAGATGGAGGTGGTCTTGCCACAGCACCCCACAAAGCCCCCTGCACTCTGGGTTCTGCAACCAGCACAAAGTGTTCTACCAAGACTTAGATCAGTGGTTCAAATCTTCCCTGTGTGCAAGGCCTATGTGGACACATTTAAGGCTGCCATGCATGACACACCCAGTCTGTGTGTGCACACCCCTGTGTGTATACATATACACAGACTACCATGACATGAACACTATTTTCAGTCATAACAATGTCATGTGTGGTACATGGCTATCATCTATAGCCCAGGGTATAGGGCAGGCGTTCTCAAACTATGGCACATGGGGCCACATGCAGCTCACCTAGGACATTTATCTGGCCTGCTAGGTGTTTTTGCCACCACTGTCTGTCCTACTTAGCAACCAACTTATCCTGGGGCCCATAGCCTGGCCCTCCAACGGTCTGAGGGGCAGTGAACTGGCCCCCTGTTTAAAAAGTTCAAGGACCCCTGGTATAGAGTATGATGGTGTGTGCTGTCTTAGAATATAACAGTATACAGTGTATAGAGAGGCAGAGGCCTTGGCATGTGCATAGAGTCACTCGGGTGAGCAGGTGTGTGGGTGACTCTCTACACACAGGGAGAGGGACCGGGCTGACTTGTGTTCAAGGCAAAAAAGCAGTGACATTCTCACTTTGTGACCAACTAGACAACTGTCTTCAGAGCTGAATTACATAGTGTAAGTTCAGAAAGAGTACAGAGCTCTAGGATGGTTGGAAAGAAATTATGGAAATGACTACGTTCATCTGGTCCTTTCTAAAACTGCACTTTCTCCCTCTAAAGGGTCGCCAGGAACGGCAGCCGTGGGCACAGTAGCAAGAGAGTCAGCTGGGGCTGTTGGATGACTTACTCTTATTCCAAACCTACGAACTAAAACTGTTTTCCACAGAACAGTGGTTGGTAGGAACTAACTCTGTTCAGGAGGAAGGAAGTGAGGAGATACCAAAAGAAAACTCTCAGAGGTTCACTTTTTCCATCCCTATGAAGACGATTGAAAATTGTAGCCTGCTTATGGTGCAGGTTGTTGAGGAGAAGAAACAGGAGTGGGAACTATCCAGGGCTCCCCCACTCCACACCACCTGCTCACACCCATGTGGGCTGTTGTCCAGAGTGGCCGGGGGCGGGGGGCAAGGGCTCAGAACCCCACGTCATAGGACAGGCCTTGTAAGAACACTTAATCAACCACAGGGGACTTGAGAAATTAGAGTGTACTATAAAAGTCATGTTAGAAGCTACTATGCAGAGTGTAATTCAAGAATTCGTTTTTTCTTGCTCTTGAGTAATTAGCTTCAATACAGAGATTATGGTCAGCTTCATCAGTTTTGTAAAAACCCATGCTGGCGCTAAAGTGCAGACTCTAACTAGCTGTGGGGCCTCACCCGAGTGTTGGGCCCCCCGTCCCTAACGGTACAATGTGGTAGATGATGTATTCTTTGGCGTATTGTGAGGATTAAATAAAATAACATATTTAAATGCTTGGCATGTTGGTTATCATATGGCAGACAATAATAAATGGAGCCGTTGAAAGTATCATTATTATAGGACAATGATCATTGTTAGAAATCATTTCTAGAAGATTATTAGAATATTATAAGAAGTATTATCATTCTATGTAATTATCTCAATCAGGCTGGTAACAGTATGTGGGACCAAGTTGGGGCTACAGATAACAACCCCTCACTTATATACAGTCCTTTCTCCTCCATGGAGTGTGTTTTCGCTCATAATCTCTGTAGGTCCCTCATGTCAGGGTGTGGCAGGTGTGGCTCCAGTTTCTTTGACTTAGGCATGAAGGCTCTGAGGGCTTCAGGGATGTGCCCTTGGCCAGGTGGCCAGTGAAGAGAGGATATTTCTTTTCTTTAGTCTCTGCTCATTCTGCAGCCTACTGTCTCTGACATTTCACCAAGTCATCGGCCATCTGGATTTTACTTAGTTCTTTCATAAAAGAAACTTGCTTTGGGTTTTTTTTTTTTTAATTATAGAATGTCGAATCTGGATGATGGTTTCCAGGCCAACTCTTCAAAAATCCTAAGATTTCACGCTGGCAACTGAGGTTTCTCCCTATAAGGGAAGTCACTCAGAGTCACATAGCTGAATCCAGATGGTGCATGTTTTAAGGAAGTGCCTTTCTTAATATACTGTGTGGCTCCTCAGACCCATTGACTTGTTCCTGTGTTTGTGTATATGGGAGCGTGTCTTGCGTATCATAATTGTAAACAATGTGGTTTCAGACATGTCGTGCAGATTATCTGACTCTCTACCCGGAGTGAACCAGGACCTCCGTGTGGTGCATAGCCGTCATACTCAGCATCCCTGGGAAAGTGAGCATTTGACATGCTGTAACATCCTCACAAACACACACAGGCAAACTTTAGTGATAAAATGCACTCTGCAGCTGGAGTCACTGGGACCATTTAGATTTCCAAGGTCATTAAAGAGGTGCAGCAGGAATTTTCTGCAGGCTCCTGCCAAATTGGCACGGGACTAGAGAAGCTTGTCTGGTAGATACCCTAAACCCTAGATGCTGCTTCTCTGGGGAGCTGGAGACTATACTGGTGAAGTGAGAACTTTACCCCAATCATGTTAAACAAATAGTGGCAACATCAACCCATCAAGAGAAGTCAGCAGGCTCAGGAGGAATGAAATATTGTTCAATTCACCAATCTAAATAACCATGGCCATGGCTGGGCAGATTGCATAAACAACTATTAAGACCTCTCTCCTCCATGAAATATTCACCTGTTGTCTGCTGCCAAAACCAATAATAAACCATGTCCTTGGCTGAGTCATCCAAACATTTCCTTCGACAGCCACAGTTTTCAACTCCGACTGCAAGGCCAAGTTGCATGACAAATATACCACCGGCCCTGCATTTGGAGATGAGTGATGTTTTCTACCAGCCCATTAAAAACAAACCCTGCTGCTGGGGATGAAATGTCAATAGTCCTCGCAAAGCGCATTGAAAGAACAATGGATCATTTTTCTGTGGCTTCGAAACCTGTAGATGGGTTTTGTTAAAAAAAAAAAAAAAAAAAAAAAAAAAACTTAGATAGTGTTGTAAAGCCATGCGATACTTTTAGGCCTTTCTTTTCCTTTCCGTGATGGCCCCTTCTGTGTGTGGGCTCATAGAGCAGGTTTTCAACCGGGGTGCCACGGCATGCTAGTGTGCCATGAGAAGATTTTAGGTGTGCCACGAAAATTTTCAAAGATCATCAGTTAAACTATTTTCAAAAGAACTTCAAAGCACATTAAGTATATTCTTTTTTTTTTAACCTGTTTTCTTGATCAACATAATCTGAGCCTGCTATGGAAGTTTAACTATAGGTTCAAGTGGGCTGTGAGATGTTTGAAAGACATTGACACAGAGGCACATGCCATGTCACCTTTGAATCCTGTGCTGGAGACCCTGTTAAGTCCTCCAGGACCTGTCTCACAGATGATGGTGAGGGCTCACGCCTCTTCTTCTCCTGGGGACCCTACACTGAAAATGACTGGTAATTTACAGACTGTGAATTACACACAGGTGAAGTGACCTTCTCCAGCTTCTCTTCACAGTGGTTCTACACAAGTTTGACAGAGTCCCTGGATATGGCACATCCCCATTTCAGCACATTCAGACTTTCCGTGTTTCTGAACCATGTAGAGACTCTCAAGCACAAACCCTTCTAGTTAATCATGACTAAGACCGGCTTGTCATAATACTTAGGTCACACAAGGATCACAAATGTTCCATGTGTTAACCATAACAGTTTTCTTTCAAATTGAAACAGGTGAATGGGACAAAGTTGTGCGCCATTTCCTTTTTTGTATAAACCGTATCTATGATAACCTGTGATTATTTAAAATAGACCTCTGGGTGAAGAATTTTGAGGTTTTGTAAAATGAAAACTTTCCAATATATTACAGTTGTTTCTTCCACTCTTAATTTGAGAAGCATTCCTTAATGACTTGACAATGTAGAGTGCTTCCAAAACATCAAGCTTTAATTTTATTACACAGTATTAAGCAGCTCTCCTGTCATACTGGGGCATCAATTTAATAATATTTGGCCATTGTGTAATAACAGCTATAAATGATACAAGTAGTTTTGAAAGGTGCAGAAATTTGTTTTCATGCTAATGAATGGTTTGCTCATCCCAAGCTTGACATATATACATGTACCAGAGAATATATTTAAAGAGGGAATGGGAAGTGTTGATTAATTCAGCAAGCTGAGTTAAGGATGAATAAGGTGGCTTCTGATGTGCTGGTGTTTGTTGAGAGAAAGAGAGAGCTAAAGAGAGAGAGAGAAACTGAATGGGCTGAATTCCCCTCTAAATTTTTAAAAATATTAATAGAAAAAATCCAATTAATAGGCTTTATGTTTTAGAGTTTATTTTTGCAGTTTTGGCTGGGACTAGGCTTGAACCCACCACCCCTGGTATATGGTGCTGGCACCCTACTCCTTGAGCCACAGGCACCACCCTTTTTTTTTTTTTTTTGAGTAGAGTCTCAAACTGTTGCCCCAGGGAGAGTGCCATGGTGACATCATAGCTCATGGCAACCTCCAACTCTTAAGCTCAAGCCATCCTCTTGCCTCAGTTTTTTTTTTTTTTATTTCCTTGCTTATTTTTAATTTTTATTTTTATTTCTTTGCTTTTTTCTTTTGTTGTTGTTGTTGTTGTTGAGACAGAGCCCCCCGCTGTGTCCTCAGCAGAGTGTTATGGCATCATAGCTCACTACAACCTCAGACTCAAGCTGTGGGCATCCTTCTGCCTCAGCCTCTGGAAGCCGCTGGGATTACAGGTGCTCGCCGCAGCACCTGACTGGGTTTTTCCATGTTTTTAGGAGTCAGGGGTCTCACTCTTGCTCAGGCAAGTCTTGAACTCCTGAGCTCAAGCAATTCTTCCTCTTCAGCCTCCCACAGTGCTAAGATTATAGGTGTGAGCCACCGTGCCTGGCAGTTTTTCTATTTTTACTACAGATGGGGTCTTGCTTTTTGCTCAGGCTGGTCTCAAACTTGTAAGCTCAAGCAATCCACACATCTGGGCCTCCCAGAGTGCTAGGATTAAAGGCATGAGCCACTGTGCCCAGCCTATTTTATAGAGTAGTTTTAGGTTCACAGCAAAATCTGGTGGAAAGCACAGAGAGCTCCCACGTACATCCTCTCCCTTCCCCTCCACCCCTCAACCTCCCTCACCTTCAACATCCTCCTCCAGAGTGGTGCGTATATTACAGTTGATGGACCAACACCGATGCATTGTTATCAGCCCACAGCTTACGGCAGGGTTCACTCTGGTCTCGGACAACATAGAACAGCGTGTATCCACCATTATAATATGAACAGACCAGAGTGGTTTTACTTCCCTAAACATCCCCTGCACTCATTCCTCCTCTCCTAGCCCTTTCGCAACCACTGATATTTTTCACTGTCTCTGTGGTTGTGCATTTTCCAGAATATCATGTAGTTGAAACCACACAGCATGTAGCTTTTTAAGGTTGGCTCCGTTCAGCCCACTGTGTGCATTCAAGGTTCCTTTGTGTCATTTTGTGGCTATTTAGCTCATTTCTTGTGTTGAATAATATTCCAGATGTACCACAGCTTCTTTATTCACCTAGAAGGATTATCTTGGTTGTCTTATACCCTTTTTAGTCAAAATTTTATTGTGAGACAACTGTAGATTCACACCAAGTTATTAGAAATAATATAGAGTCATCCTGTGTACCTTTTACACAATTTCCCCTGGAGGTAACCACCGGCAAAACTATAAGCAAAATACCAGAACCAGGTCATTGACACTGCTATCATCAGTTGATCTTATTCAAATTTCTCCAGTTTTACTTATATTCCTTTATGGGTGTATCAGTTGTATTATATGTGTAATTACACATACACACTGCCACAGCCAGGTCCTGAATGAACTCCCAGCACCACAAAGACCCCCCCCCCCGTGGCCCTTTTATAACCTACCTGGTCTCACCCTCTCTTCCCCATCCACCACATCTGGGGATCACTAATTTGTCTTCCATTTCTATAATATTATTTCAAAATATCTGTAGTAAAAGGTGAAAGATTTATGCGATCGGAAGAAAAGAAAGTGTAGGGAAAACACTTGAAGAAATCGGCCTGGGCAAAAATTTTATGAGCACAACCTGTGGGCAATTGAAGCAACATCAAAAATACACTACTGGGACCTGATCAAACTAAAAAGCTGCACAGCCAAGAACACAGTAAATAAGGCAAACAGACAGCCCTCAGAATGGGAGAAGATATTTTCAGGTTATGTCTCTGACAAAGGTTTAATAACCAGAATCCACAGAGAACTCAAGTGTATTAGCAAAAAAAGAACAAGTGATCCCATCTCAGGGTGGGCAAGGGACTTGAAGAGAAACTTCTCTGAAGAAGAAAGGCACACGGCCTACAGACATATGAAAAAATGCTCATTATCATTAATCATCAGAATCAAATCAAAACTACTTTGAGATATCGTCTAACTCCAGTAAGATTAGCCCACATCACAAAATCCCCAAACCAGAGATGCTGGCGTGGATGTGGAGAAAGGGGAACACTTCTGCATTGCTGGTGGGAATGCAAACTAATTTGTCCTTTTTGGAAAGATGTTTGGAGAACACTTAGAGAACTAAAAATAGACCTGCCGTTTGATCCTGCAATTCCTCTACTAGGTATATATCCAGAAGACCAGAAATCACATTACAACAAAGATATGTTGTACCAGAATATTTATCGCAGCCCAATTCATAATTGCCAGGTCATGGAAGAAGCCCAAGTGCCCACTGATCCACGAATGGGTCAATAAATTGTGGTATATGTACCCATGGAATGTTAAGCAGCCTTAAAGAAGGATGGAGATTTTACCTTTTACATATTTACATGGATGGAGCTAGAACATATTCTTCTTAGCAAAGTATCTCAAGAATGGAAGAAAAAGTATCCAATACTCAGCCCCACTATGAAACTAATCTATAGCTTTCATACAAAAGCTATAGCCCAATTATAGTCCAAGAATATGGGGGCTGGGGGAGAGGGAGGGAAGGGGAGGGAGGAGGATAGGTAGAGTGACCACACCTATGGTCCATCTTACAAGGGTACATGTGAATCTTTCTAAATGTAGAATATAAATGTCTAAACACAATAACTAAGAAAATGCCATGAAGGCTATGTTAACCAGTTTGGTGAAAATATTTCAAATTGTATATAAAACCAGCACACTGTACCCCATGACTGCATTAATGTACACAGTTATGATTTTATTTAAAAAAAAGAAAAAGAAAGAAAAGAAAAATAAAAACCAAAATATAGAAATGTATCATTTCAAAATATTATAGAAATGGAATAGTATCATATGCAATCTTTTGTTAACAACAGTTTTGTTGAGATATAATTTACATAATGCAAAATTTAACCTCTTAAAAGGTATAATTCAGTAGTTTTTAGCATATTTACAAGGACATGGAACCATCACCACTATCTAAATTATGAAATACTTAGATTCCCATAGCCACCAGCTGTCACTCTCTGTTCCCACACCCCCTGCTCCTCTCACCATCAAATCCGGCAGTGAGTGGGGAATGGCAGTAATGTTATAACTTGTGAGAGGGAGAAATTTGAAATATTCTGTTAGCTGTGTTACATATGAAGCTGGATGGTGTGATTTGAAGGTAAACGTACATTACTTAAAAATAAGTATTGAAAAAGTCTATGGCAATAACTATAAAATAAGAAATAGAAATGCAATCCATACACTAAAAGAAAATGTAAAATGGAATTATATAAAATGGTCAGTGAAAACAGAGATGGCAGAAAATGGGGGGCAAGAACAGATACAACGATTAGAAAGCAATTATAAAACTGGCTGACGTTAATCTAAATATTCCAAGAGTCATGTTACACATAGAGTAAAATTAATAATAATAATAAAAACCGTGCATTCCACAGTATTTTAGAAGCAGGCGGGTTACTAGGACCTCAGACTAGGTTAAAGTCTCACCCACTTTCCTGTGGAGGGTGTTTGAACATTTTTGTGGAACATCCACTCAGGCATTTATGAATTAGAAGAACTGCAACTCCCATGTTTCCATTTCTTGGTGTTGCCACCAGGACATAGGCAGCTGTCTGCCCAGGACAGAGTGCTCAGGGGAGTGGCCCAGAGCCCTACCGGAGGCTTGCTTGAGTCTCATGTGCTGATGGGACTTCCCTTTCCCTCCCCCCATGCCCTGCTACCTGGGTCATCTGAGAATGCTTATTGCACCCTGGCAGAGGGCTGTGCTCTGAAGCACTCTGAGGAATGGAAATAAGTCACAGGGAGACTAGAGGCAGGAACTCCCTCTCTATCACATTCCCCCTGGACTATCACAAAGTCCAGTTCCTCAAGGTCCTACACCTGGCATCTGTCCTGGAAGGGGCTCCAGTTGATGCTTAGGGGTAGGACAGCTCCCCTCTGAGCAGAGACCGTGCTCCTTTTACTGCATCCTAAGGGCCTTCAGCTGACAAAGGCTGGACAGCCTGACACAGCTGATGAGAGGTTGCTGCTCAGGTTTTCACCATGGACCACTATGCTGTTTAGAACTACATGGATAGTCTCGGCGCCTGTAGCTCAAGTGGCTAAGGAGCCAGCCACATTCACTAGAGCTGGCAAGTTGGAATCAAGCCCGGGCCCACCATACAGCAATGACAACTACAACCAAAAAACCCAAAAATTAGCTGGGTGTTGTGGCAGGTGCCTATAGTCCCAGCTACTTGGGAGACTAAGGCAAGAGAATCACTTAAGCCCAAGAGTTTGAGGTTGCTATGAGCTGTGATGCCACAGCAGTTCACCCAGGGCAACAACAACAACAACAAAAAAAAAACCATGGATAGCAAAACGGTACAGAAAAGAGAAGAAATGACTAATACACAAGCCAGGAGACAGTGCTTGGGTCCAGCTATGGGAGGGGATACTATTGGTGTTCTGGGGGCTTCTGAGCTGCTAGTCAATAACATTCTGTTTCTTAATCTGAGTGCTGGCTTCCCGGCCTTTGTATGCTGCTGCTTCTTAAAACCAGAGCCCCTGAGTGAACGAAATATTTCACTTACTGCAGTTTAATTACAAACTATACCTGGGCATATACTTTGGGGATCGGTGACTAGACAGAACCCAAGTCTTCCAGCGACCAAAATCACTCCATCCTCTATCCTTAAAGTAAAACTCTCTCTGCCCCAGACCTTGCACACCACTTATGTGTCCTTCTCAGCATCCAAGGATTCAAGGCTACTCTCCTCTCCCTCTCATACTAGCCCCGAGTTCCAGTTTTTGATATCCTTTGCCAGATCCTGTTGCCTCACTGGAAAATATTCTGGCACCATTATTCCCTTAAGAACCACCACCCCCAGCCTGTGTGTGATGCTGATTTTACCAAAGGTGGGATGACAGGAGAACTTACGGCAGAGAGAAGTTCCCTAAACAACTTAACCTTGAACGTTAGATTTCACTGGTGCAGTGCAGATATTTCTACCACTGAGAAAAGTTCCAAGGCTGCCCCTTCCTGTAAGTCCTGCTTCTGATCATAAGCATCTGCCAGGCCTGCTGAAACCTCCTTCTTTGTCCCCCTTGTTTGGTTGCCTATGACTGTGGAGAGACCTGCTCATTATTTAGAATAATCCATCTAATCTCTCTGCCTTGAACCATATTCAGATGAAGCTTTCCAGGGATTTCACAGAATTCCTCCCTATAGGCAATCTCTGTTTCTTTATTTAATGCTTGACTCGAAGGAGAATGTGAGCTTCGCTGAAACTGGGATTGCATCCATTTTGTTTGATGCTTTATAACCAGGGCCTTGCTCAATCCCCAGCTCAAAGCATAGTTGGATAAATACTTGTGGAATAAGTGAAGAAGTGACTCATTTTCAAAACTGAATACATCCATTAAAGTGCACTCCTGAATAACACAATCTGCCCCTGGGAAAAATTCTGCTGTTGGTTATTAAAAGATATTTTCCTTCCAATATGCATTTGTGGCTGAGGAATGTAGCATATTAATTTTGAGAATGGTAGATTTGTGCAATAGCGGTCTGAGGTTTTCTTAATTGGCTCCACAGCTCTGACGTAAAGAAGTGATCAATGCATGATCCATCATGCACTGGGTAGGTTGTAATCGAAAAGAGAGTTGATACACCGGTGAAGGGAACCTGGAAATAGGTTAAAATTCAGGCTCTCCCTGAGTGTCCCTAACTTAACGGTTTGCTAATATCTTAAGGAAAGTAAATGGTTGATATCAGGCTCTCAATATCTTTGTTTGTGGGTATATAATATGTATTTTATTATAATTTTTGGAATATACTTATGCTTAAGTTAACTCTTTGATTCATAGCACATTCCCAAACATGTTGTTTTCTTCCTTGCTATAAACTTTATGGTTTTGATCATAAAATTAATATATTCTTGTTTTGGAAAATGCAGAACACAATAAAGAAGAATATAAAGATTTCCTGTAACCATATTACCCAGCAAAACAAATTGGCTTTGTGGATTCATTGGTGCCGTATTTTTTTTTATGGCTAACTGGTTTTTATTTTATTTTATTTTATTTTTTGTACATCCAAACTTATTTTTATTTTATTTTATTTTTTTATTTTTTTTAATTAATAAAAATTTCTTTATTTCAGAATTTTGTTATGTTCATGGTATTTGATAGCTATTTTTTTGTAATTTTTTTAAATTAAATGATAGCTGTATACATCAATACAAACATGGGGTACAGTGTAGTGTTTTCACATACATTCTGAAATACTTTCATCAAGCTGGTTCACATAAATTTCATGTCATTTGCATAGTCATTGTGTCAA
>CAUYTI010008931.1:0-16645 GCA_963575145.1 Galago senegalensis | reverse complement strand
GGTCAACTGGCATTTACTCCTGGCAGCTTTCAGGATATTTTCTTTTGTCTTGACTTGGGATAGGTTCATCACAATGTGTCTTGGAGAAGCTCTATTTGAGTTGAGGCAACCTGGGGTCCAATATCCCTCTGAAAGGAGTGTGTCAATATTCTCTAATATGGCTTCCATTCCTCTTGAGCATTCCTCTTCCCCTTCTGGGATACCTATAACTCATATGTTTGAATGCTTCCTAAAGTCCCAGAATTCTGTCACTGCACATTCTGCTTTCTCTCTCTTCTTTTCTGCCTCTTTAATTATCTGAGTTATCTCAAGAGCTTTATCCTCTACCTCTGAGATTCTTTCTTCTGCATGGTCTAATCTGTTGTTGATACTTTCTATTGCATCTTTAAGTTCCCTAATTGACTACTTCATTTCCTTCAGCTCTGCTATATCCTTTCTATATTCTTCATATCATTCATCTCTTTTTTGATACTGTTTTTGAATTTCCTTTTGGTTATTTTCTGCTTTATCAGCAGTTTCATTCATTGTTTCCATCATTTCCTCCATTGTTTTCACCATCTGAATTCTAAATTCCCTTTCTGTCATTTCTAACATTTCTTTATAGGTGGAATTTTCTGCAGGAGCTACCTCATGGTCCCTTGAGGGTGGTTGCTCTGGGCTGGTTTTTCATGTTGCCGGGAGTTTTCTACTGATTCTTCCTCATGAGTGATTTCTTTTATCTGTTTCCTTGCCCTAATTTTCCTTTCACTTTCTCTTGCTATTTAAGTTACTGTGCCTCTGGACTAGGGTTTTGATGAGTCCTTTTGGTACAGGACTAGAAGGATGAGAAGAATGAAGAGGAAAAAGGGGAAAAAGAAAGAAAGATAAAGAAAAGAAAAAAACAGAAAGGAGGGGGGTGGGCAAAAGGTAATAGTGACAAAAAGAAGAGAGGCACAGAAAGAGGGAGACAGGAGCAAGATAGGTGTATAGTAGGGTCCCTTGACCCAACCTTAAAAACCCCAGCCTCTGGGGGTGCTGGGTTGAGTGGTTCTCTTGAGGTCAGTACCTCTTTGCTAGGCTGTTTGGACCCAGTATCCCACCTCCACCAAGTAGACAGGAAAGATAAAAGTGCTATAAATCAAACCAAAACAAGCAAACAGAAAACTTTATGGGGTAAAATTTGGGAAAAACCAAATAATAGGGGTAGAAACACTAGTAAAATGAAGTTCTAATTGTTAAAGAGGGCAACAATGGAAAATTATATTTACACTAGAAAAATGAAGAAAGAAAAGAGTAAAAAAGAGGAAAATCTAGAGGGAAATGTTAAAATTTAAAATACAAAACAAAAAAAAGAAAAACAAAGTAATATATACATCTTGCTGAATGCTATCTGGGCAACAGGTGATCTTCTGGGGTATGAAATGTTAATCACAATGCTGATACGGCTATATGAGATGGAGACTGGAGGCCTCTGCTGATTTCTCAAACCCTGCAGGGTAGAGAGCATAAATCTCTCCTCAGCCCATTTAAAAGGCACTTTAAACTGCTAACCTTTGCTAATCCAAAGCTTTCCCAGGAAAGCACTTGTTAACTGGGATCACTCCTGAAGTGGCTGTCAACTTACCCAGTGTGCCAAAACCAATCTCACTCTATGCCCCTGAGGGTCTCAGTCCCTGCCTTTAGGCTGCTCAGTCACTGGATTACTTGCCCAAGGTCTCCCACCTGATTCTTGCTCTGTGACCCTGAGGGCAGAGCTTGCAGGGGCAGTTCTCCCACAATGGCTCCACGGCTGACAGCCAAACACTATTGATTTCCTCTGGCTCAGAGGCTCAGTCTGGGGCCCTAAACAATGCTTAAAGTCCTTGGAATTCTTGCCCAAGTTCTCCCAAGACAGTTCAACTGAGATCCAAGTCAAAGAAAAACCAAAATAGCTCACAGTTCAGTCCTTTCCAGTTTGCAATCTCACTGCTGCTGTACTTATAGCTGCCAGTGGGATGAGACTGAACCAACACACACAGCCACTTGCCAGTTCTCCACTGCTTTTGTCCTCCTCATGGGATCCAGAAGTCTCTCACTGACTCTCTGTGTCTCCGAAGGGATGTTTCTGGATAGAGCCTACCAGCCAGAGATGCCTGGAGTCTTCTCTCCCCAGTTTCACTCTGCCCAGTTGCAAGGAAGCTGTTACTTCGGCTGCCATCTTGCTCCAAAAACCAGAAATGGCAGATTTTTATTCAGTGCTACAGCTGTGCAACTGTACTTGAATCAGTCCTGCCCTGCCCTGTAGAATATTGCACCAGGTCATTCTACTTTGTATTCTTAGTTAAAAAACATTTTCCCTTTGTTTTATACTGAGAAGAGATATTTTCTTAATTTTGCTGCTAGGTCAAACTATCTTTCCCATGCTTTCTTTTTAGATGCCCCCCCTCCCCCATTCTAAACTCTTCCAGGATCACCCTTTCTGTCACTATTTTGGTCCTAAACTGATGGCCTTCTCTCTTCTGCCATACCATTCCAGTAAAACTGTTGTCCTTATTTTCAGTCACAAAACTTCTCCTGTACTGTAATCTTTAAGCTTGCCATTCTCACTGTTCTTAACCCAGTAGTTCCTCCACTGACTGTTGGAATGAGCTGTATACTGAAGCTCTGTTTAGACCCCGTCCATTCTTTGAACTCACCACCTAATGACCATCTCAGCTCAGACACTCTGCTAGCAAGTGCAGCCGTGCACCACACAATAGCCGACTGCGTGTGTTATGGTAGTCCCATAAGATCATAGTACATTTTTACTGTACTTTTTCTATGTTTAGCTATGTTTAGATGCTCGACACTTACCATTGTGCTACAGCTGCTTGCAGTATTCTGGACAGCAGCATACTGTACCCGCTTGTGGCGTGGGAGCCGTAGGCCTCACACAGAGCCTAGGCATGTAGCAGTCTGGTCACTCTACATTGTTCACACAGTGATGAAATCACCTAACAATACATTTTTCAGAACATACCTCTGTTGTTAAGTAGTGCCTGACTGTATATTCAGATAACAGAATCTATGTTCCTGGTCTATATAAAAATGTAAATTTTTGAGCCATTTTGATTAAAATATTAATAGTCTGATATGGTTGCCATTGGATTAGAATTGTATGGGGAACAACTGTGCTTTGGGATACTGGCTAGTTGATTTTTCTCTGGTGGTGGACAGCTGTATAAACCCTACGTGCTACCTCTTCATTGCTGCTGCTCCTGGCCTTCCAAAAACATGGCCATGCCCCTGGGGAAACTCAAGGTCAGCCTCCCATAAACTGTGATTTTTCTCAACTCATCAGTACATAACCTTATTTTTTTGCATCCCTATGATATTTAAAGGCACTTCATTTTAACTTATATTGTTAATTTGTTAACACTGGACTCACATTCAACAGCAGTATAACTCAAGCTTAAATGAAATTTTATCTAACAAAAATTACTTTCTCTCTCTCTTTCTTTCTTTCTTTCTTTTCTTTTAGAGATAGAGTCTCACTTTGTTGCCCTTGGTAGAGTGCCATGGCATCACACCTCATAGCAACCCCCAGCTCTTGGACTTAAGTGATTCTCTTGCCTTGGCCTCCTAAGTAGCTGGGACTACAAGTGCCTGCCACAATACCCAGCTACTTTTTTTGTTGCAGTTTGGCTGGGGCCATGTTTGAACCCACCACCCTCAGTATATGAGGCTGGTGCCCTACTCACTGAGCCTCAGACACTGCCCAAAAGTTACTTTTTGTATAAGACATGTCACAGTTTTCTTGCACTTCTGAATACTGGAAAACACTTCAGAACTGTGCTTAGTGGCATTTTAAATAGCAAAACTGCCAGTGAAAAGCACAAAATGGACCATGGGAAGAACACTTGCTCAGCATGAGAGTTGAGGTGGACGGCAGCCCCCTGGCTCATCTCAGCTGACAGAATGCACGTTGAGTGGGGCCGCAGTTTTGACTGCTCTATGCATGTTTACAAGTGACCATAAGTTGCAAATGTTTTTTGAGTAAAATGAATTTTAGCAAAAAGGTAAATTTATACACAGAGAATCCATGAAATCCACAGCAAGCATGGACTATATATGTCCACATCTCTGTTCTTTCTTTATCTACTTTTCCTCATGAACATCTATATAACTCTTTAGAAACAATTTACAATAAAATTATTTATACTTCCCTCAGGACATTCTCTTTGTTTTCCTGGCTATTATTTTTCTGTACAGCAATAGTATTCAAGCCAAATCTTGACTTTTGCTCATGATAAACTATAATTTTCACCCATTCATGTGTTTTCTAATGGTACCAGGGTGTCCAACCTTTTTCCTTGCTGCACATTGGAAAAAGAGTTTTCTTGGGCAACACATTAAGGCACAAATACTGAAGGAAGCTGATGAGCAAAGAAAAGATCTGTGCATAATTTTCATGATATCCAATACCACAGATAAGCAAAAATGTCCTCACATATTCCACATGTGGCCCATGGCTACAAACTGGATACCCATCCCGAGGGTTAGAACCCGACACTATTCAATATGTTTCTCTTTTACAAAATAATTCATTCTTCTATGTACCAATTAAATGTATTAATAGCTTTTGGTTTTCTAAATTTACATTCATGTATATTCAAAAAACCCGATCTACTTTTTTTTTGACAAACTAAATATCACACAACCAAGTATTCTGTACACTAATAGTGTTGTAAAATCTGCCCACTTAGATTTTATTAATAACCCTGCACAAATGTAACTACTGTACTGACTCTGACTCCATAGGTCACTTTTACTGTTTTGAAGAGCATTATATTCAGTAGAACGTTTGTAAGGTGTCCACCCAGGGCCCAGTAACAAACTGGTCAGCATACAGAGGTGGTCAACATAGGAACTATGCCTGTCTTACTGACACATACATGCATGTCCGGTCTATGAAAATTAGGTCAACTTGAAGAGGTAGTCAGAGGAGGGAGGTGGTTAGCTAGGGAGGTTCTACTGTAAATGAAATAATTCATTGTATTATTTTGGGTCTATGTTTTCTACCTTAATATAATAGAAGTGTGGAAGGATTTTGGTCATTTGCATTTTCACTGATTATATATTGACTTAATTTTTGATAGAAATATGACCATTTCCACTTCTGATTTATTGTAAATAGGGTTATAATCATTATTTTGTATTTATTTGCCTCTTGGTTAATATGTGCACACAATTTTATTTCACACATACCTGTACCCGTAGTGTTTGAGTGTTCCGGGCCAGTAGTTGGTATATCTGTTGCTTTCAAATTAACCATTCTAGTTGGTGCATAAAGATATTTCATTGTATATTATTTTTATTTTCCTTGCCAATTAATGGTGTTAAGGATTTTCCTATACATACTCTAGTAGTCTGGATGAATATATTGCATGAAAAATGTTTTAAAATATAGGTTTTCTTGTTATTTAGATATTGTTACTATTTAGGTATCCTGATTAGAATCTGATGACAGTCAGTTTCAATGACAATTATCAATGAAAATATAGTTTGCTACTCATGGAGTTGGGCCTCATCATGGCAGTGGGGACAGGGAACAGAGAGAAGCCCCAGGGTCTATTAGGAGGCAGAGGAGATGGTGGAAGAACAGGAGCTTTGCTGGGGTCTCTGCAGAAAAGGAAATCAAAGAGGGGAAGCTGGTTGGAATAATTTCATTTGGCTCTGGAGACTATGGGCTGTCACCACTGCTCTGGGACCTGACCCTGGGTGATTAGGAAGATGGGGGGAGTAACACACAATGTGACACCCTGATAATGGAGGTGGTTGAGGTGTGAGTTCTGGGTTGGTTGGTTTGCATATGAAAGGGACACTCACTAGAGAGTTGTTTACTATTTCTAGGACTTGGCTAACCCTGCAGGGACATTCCTGTCCAGTGTCACCAAGGCCTCATATGTCAGAAATGCAGCAAGGACCTAGATGTCAGGAAACATCAGAAATAGTGTAAATAAAGTTATGGTTATATGAAGAGTGTGTTTCAGGCTCTTGTTTATATATCTATTGGTTTTCTTTTTCAGATTATTTAAATTCAAACAATTAGCTTTTTGCTATTTATAAAATTTAATACAAAGAAATCTGCACAACGAATCAGGTGGAAAACAGCTGGTGGAGAAATCAGATGGAAAATGAATGGCTTTTTCAGCCTGTGACTCTGGCTTTTCCATTCTGGTAATGTGAGTCCCCACCTTATTTTTGTTATTAATTTATATACAGAAAGAATGTATGCTCTTTAGTGTAAAGTTCTGATAATTTTTGCAAATGTACATAGTCATGTAATGACCTTTACATAAAGTCACAGAAGAGATACATCACCCACCCAGTCTCTCATGTCTTTCTGCAGGTGGAAAAAAAAAGATTTTCTACAACAAAATATCAAGTATATGGAATTATACATCGTGTTTCCTTTCAGTCTGAGTATTTTGGGTTGTCACTGAAGTTGACCTTGCTGTTATGGGTGGCAGGGTTGCTCCTTCTCCTGCTGAGAGGATTCCATTGTAGGAAGGCAGAAGATTGTTCATCTCTTATCCAGTTGCAGAGAAGTTGGATCGTTGCCATTTTTTTTTTTTAGTCTCACCACAATGCCCTGCTATTTTTTTTTGTTGTTGTTGTTGTTATTGTTGTTGTTACAGTTGTCATTGGTGTTTTAGCTGGCTGGGGCTGGGTTTGAATCCTCCAGCCCTGGTGTATGTGGCCAGCGCCCTATTTAATGAGCTACAGGTGCCGCCTGTTGCCAATTTTTGATAAAAGCTAATAAACCCCCTGTCCATATCCAGGTACAGATGTGTGACCACAGATTCTTGAGTCACTTAAACACCTAGAAAATGAATTGGCTGATTCATTTGGTAAATGTACATTTAACTTTTTAACTTTATAAGAGACTGCCAAGCTGAATTTTGAAAATTCTGTACCATTTTGCATTTCCAACAGCAATGTTCTTCTTTCGTGTATCTGCCATACTGTGGTCAAATCTTTTAGTTTGATATGAGCTAAAACATACAGCAAATTGCCAACGATTGGGGCTTCAGACTCTTGGTTGACTGGGCCTCCTCCTTTCCTCACACTTTGGGAAGGCTATTTACAATGTGTGATTAATTAGGTAATCACCCCTGTAAAATTGTATCAATTGTCTGCAACTTTTCTTTAATATTCCTATTGTACTTGGTGTTGCTCTCTTCATAAACTAACTAGGATGTGTTTCCTAACTTTGTAATTTCTGGAATGGATTGTGGGAGAGTCAGGGCTGTTTCTTTCCATTGTGTTTGGAGGATTTTATCTGAAAACCCTCCAGCCTGAATCTTACTTGAGGAATATTTTAAAAAATCTCATTCATTGTTTTCTCTCTTATCTTTATTTTGAAATCATCTATCAGCCTATCATTTCTCTGAAAAAAAAAAAACTGTTTATCTTGCTTTCCTCTGGTTGACTTTATGGTTTCCTAAAATCTTTAGTTTCAAAAAAATATGTGTGTGTGTATCTTTCAAATTGTTTTCTTTGGATTTTATAGATTGATTTTCTTGATTTGTGTTACTTGATTCATTTGGCAAAATTCTCAGCCATTACAGCTTCTCATCTCTCCTTCTGTTTGTCAGATTTTTAATATGTCTCAGGTACTTTTTCTGATCCATGTCAACCATTTCTTTTCTTCATATATCAATCTTAACATGTTCTGCTTGCCTGTTTTCTCATGAACTGTTACATGCTTCTGCTGTGAAAAGAAATGGCTGGCATGGATCAGTAATTTTAATGCATCCTTTGTTTATATCTAATCTCCACTTTTTATTTTCCTATGTATATCATCTGCAGATATTTTAACTTTTTGTCCCTTAATGCCTAGATCCAGATCATAAAATAATCATTTTATTTTTCTTGTTTTATCTGTGAGTTCTAGGCCTTTTGATCTGGACCTTTGTCTGTACTTTTTACATTGATCGGGTATCATGTTCCCTGTGTATAATTAGTGCAGAGTGGGAAATTGTTTTTAATTTAAAGAGGCTCTCAGTAATGGAATGAACTTTCTCACCGCAGATGCTTTCCTTGTCCTTGGGCTCATAGAAAGACTAGGGCACATAGAACTGACTCAGAGCTGTGTTGCCATTTTGATAACTTTTTTTTTTCATCTATGTGTCTTGGGCCCCTGTTGTGCAGCTTCCTAAATTTTCTAAGTGGGTGTGTGTGGTGTTCCTGTCCCTAACCCCACTGTTATGTGTTCCAAGCTCTAATATCTGTTTCCTCAATACCACAAGAGTTCTAAAGATCCCATCGTGTTCTCCAGTTTTTCCTACTTTGATTTTTAACACTCCACCCCAACCAGTTTAAGGTTTCAGCAATTAGCAACAATTTCTCCATTTTTCTCCTGAAATCACTAATTTTGTCTCTACAGTCCTGCAGACTACCAAAATTTTAGCTGGTTTCTTTCTCTTCTGAAGGCAGTTCTCTATCTGCCCCTTTTGCCTAGATTTATATGCTTAGAATTTGAATAGATACTCAAGGGGAAGGACTACAGTATATCGGTTTATGTCTCCCTACTTCTCAGAAATCATGGTCCCACAAGACTTTGTAGCTTTGGCAGCTCTGCACTGCCTTCAGATATGTGTATCTTACATTTGTGGTCTTGACAAAAGCATTTATCTATCACTGGTTAATCCATTATGCACATAAGTAGACATCCTTATACATTTTTCTCAATAACTCTCTGTCTTGGCTCCAACTGCTTATCATCCCTGGATGCCCATCTCCATTTTTTTTGCTGGTTGAATATTACCATTTAATAATTACACTGAATTTCTGTATTCTTAAGTGATTTTTCCTTCCTGTGGCATTTTGTATTTTGCTGTCTTTAGGATTACCAACTTGCAGGTGTAATGAGGGCTGTCACCTTCTCTGTGTTATTAGTCTTTCTCACTGTAAATAGACCATTTTTTATATTCATCTTCTATACTGTTACCTTACTCAGCAATATCTATACAACTGTGGATATAATGAGAGCATTTGACTGCATTTGTTTCATGAAACTTAATTCAATGGACACATTAACTGTGATTAAGTCTTAATGGAGAAAATGATGCAGCCCCATGATTTGGGAGCTTCCAGAAAGGCCCCTTTGGGGGCAAATCTCTTCATTTAAATGTTTGTCTTAATAATAATAACCTTAAAAAGCAATCTTAGACCCTCCTGAAATACAAATTTATCTTTCTTAGAGTAACAAAAAATCTATCCCTTCTTTGTCTCTTGTTTGGAACGAGTTTATCAGATGTTTGTTCCTCTTTAATAGAAGGGTAAATTTATTCAATACAGTTATATCTAAGCTTATGAAGGAAAAAAGGAGAATTTATAATATTTGTTTTTTTTCTTTCTGTGCATGTCTGGGACTTGGTATCCAGAAATCCCTGCCTGACAGTACCACACTGCGATAGGGGTCTCCTCTCTGTGCTCCAATAGTAGCATTTCATTCCATTAGTACATCGCTCAGATTTATGTTTCTGTAGTAAGTGACACTTCTTCAAATTAGGAGGAATGTCTAATCCATGTAAATTTCCTAGTACAGGCCTCTCACCCTGCAGGCATGTTCTATGCTTTAGCAAGGATAGACTGAAGCCCTCAACTCACGATTTGTATGAGGTATAAAGTGCTGTTTTCAATTCAGAAAACGTATCAGTGAAATAAGGAAAAATTCACTGTCCTCTACAAGATAATACAATGAGAGAGATGGGCAATAAAAATAAATGTATAACATAATAATGGAAAGAGATGATATCTGCTCTGGAGATGGAAAGGGTAAAAAAGTAGAAAGTAAGACTGGTGATACTTTTGGAGAATCCTGGGCAAAGGAAGTCTGCAAATATCCAGAGAATTTTTATGGGAAGGAGAAAGAGTGAAATCAGAGGCCTTTGAGCAGGGAAAGGCCATGAGGCATGCCTGTTGGATAGGAGCTGGCTGGTGAAACAGGGGCTGGTAGTCAGGTGAGAGATAGAGCTGGGTCCAGACTGGGCTGTCTCTGCATATTGTTCGACTGGAAGCAAAGCCACTGCAGGGGCTGAGCAGAGGATACAGGATGTGCTTGATGGTGTGAAAACTGGCTACAGAGTGAAAGACAGAGGATGTCAGGAATAGAAGCAGAAAGACTAGTCAGAGTGATGCTCTGAAAAGCTGCAAGAAAGTGAGGACTTGGGGTGACCGTGTCTACCTGGCTGCTGCATGTGCTCACAGGCACAGGTGATTATTCTGGGATGGATTCAATCGTAGAGCATTTTCTACAATTTCTTTCATTCCCAAATATTCTATTGGCCCATCTCCAGTTTACATGAGATCTATATCTTATCTATATCTTATCTATATCTATATCTATCTATATCTTAAAAATTTACTGAATTCCATATTTTGTTCTGATTTCCTGCTTTCTTCTGATATTCCTTTTTCTCTTTCCATATCCCATCCAGTACTCCATCCAGTGTCCCATCTAGTACCCTGTCCAGTACCCCATCCAGTATCCCATCAAGTACCCCATCTAATGTTCCATCCAGTACCCCATCCACTATCACAACCAGTGCCCCATTCAGAGCCCCATCCACTATTCCATCCATATCCTGTCCAGTGTCTAATCCAGTGTCCATCCAGAGCCCCATCCAGTATCACATCCAGTGCCCCATCAAGTGCCCCATTCAGTGCCCCATCCAATACCCCATCCAGTATCACATCCAGTATTCTATCCAGTGACCCATCCACTATTCTATCTATATCCCATCCAGTGCCCCATCCAGTGCCCGATCCAATACCCCGTCCAGTGCCCCATCCAGTACCCCATCCAGTGCCCCATCCAGTACCCCATCCAGTGCCCCATCCAGTATTCCATCCAGTACCCCATCCAGTATTCCATCCAGTGACCCATCCACTATTCTGTCTATATCCCATCCAGTGCCCCATTCAGTGCCCCATCCAGTACCCCATCCAGTGCCCCATCCAGTATTCCATCCAGTGTCCCATCCACTATTCTATCTGTATCCCATCCAGTGCCCCATTTAGTACCCCATCCAGTATCACATCTAATATTCCATCCAGTGCCCCATCCAGTATTCCATCCAGTGCCCCATCCACTATTCTATCTGTAATCCCAGCCAGTGCCCCATCCAGTACCCCATCCAGGGCCCCATCTAGTACCCCATTTGGTGCCCCATCCAGTGCCCCATCCAGTATTCTATCCGTATCCCATCCAGTACCCCATCCAGACACCAAACTACATTTTGTTGTCATGTCTCATTGAGCTTCTCTTGTCTGTGATAATTCCTCAGACTTCTAAAAAAAATTGATTATCTTGAGAAGAGGAGTACTGGTCAAATGTTTTGTAGAATGTTTTCCTATTGGGATTTTTAAAAATGTTTTTTTGATATTAGACTGAGGTCATATTTTTAGGGAAGAAGACACAAAACCATACACACAAGTAAAGTGTCATTCCCATCGCATTGTGTCAAGGATACGTATCTTCTGTACGACTCAGCATTGATGTCAACCTTATCACCTGACTTGAGATAGAGTTTCTTAGGGTTCTCCACTAAAGCTCCTCTTCTTCCACCATGCTTTGTTGTACTTCCTGGGAGGAGTGACTATGTGAGGAAAGAGACATTCTCCCACCTCATTGAAAGTGTAATATCTACATAAATTACTTTTCTGCCCAGGAGAAAATATACCATTATTTTTTCTATTTGTTCATTAAATAATTTACTTCTATTGGTATGGATTCTCATATTTATTTTAGACTTTGAATTATAAACCAAACACCTTTATTTATTTGTTGCTGAAATTGTTTAACCTTTAACCACTGCAAGATCTTTCAGTTGACATCTGTGATCCTTGGATGTGGTCCCGTCATTGTGGACATTTCATTTGGTGATTTACTTATTTTAATGCCCTTCTTACTTTCTGGCACCTATAATTCATCAGGCCTATCTTATTCTTTTCCTGGACCAGTCTTGTAGTCAGTCAGATCTCCAAGAAGTCTTCTCTTTTCTGTTGGTGAGAGGAATTAGAAGCCAAGATTTGAGTGCTGGGTTGTGCTCTTCACTGGTGGGGCCTCACCATGTCTAGACCTTCTTAGGTGACAGTGCAAATGTACTGTGTGTATGTTAGTTATTGTACACAAACGTTCACACGTATCTACAAATATGTACTTC
This sequence comes from Galago senegalensis, assembly GCA_963575145.1. NCBI lineage: Eukaryota > Metazoa > Chordata > Mammalia > Primates > Galagidae > Galago > Galago senegalensis. Next base: position 4,472 of record CAUYTI010008931.1, on the reverse strand, counting down.
TCATGGAACTGATTTGTATCTCCATGAAGCTGTGTAGGAGTTTATGCTGATGCCTTCAACCTCAATCCACATTCACAAAGAATAAAATACACTCCCCTGCTTGTTCATCTGTAAATTCACACTCACACAGGGAGAAACCTGGCTCTCACCAAGGGCCATCCACTTGCTTCACTGTTGAATTCCAGCGCAGAATCGTTAGCCCAGACTCCTGTGGGAAGCAGCCTTCACACTGCTCTGCAGCTGTTGTCTGTGTTTCCACTCGTATAGACACCACTCAGTACCAGTCACTCTGGCCAGCACTTTTCATCCACTGTCTTCAGGGAGAGTGTTTCACACAGTTGTAATAAATTCAGGATATGACATGACACAGTCCTTCCTGGGGTTTCCCAACTTCCTCAGTTCTTCTTTTTTAATTATATGTATTAAGGCACAGGCATGCTGAGTGCCATGGCCTTTGACAATGCATGGTGTTGTGATCCCATCATTATTGGGCTAATAAAACACCACAAATACTTTTAATGTCCTAAAAAGCACCCTGGTGTTCAATCTTTCTGCTTTCCACCTTATGTCTCTGGCAACCACTGATCTTTTATTGTCTCTATAATTTTGTCTTTTCTGGAATGCCATAGAATTGGTAAATGGCATTTAGCTATTTCAGATTGCATCCTTTCATTTAGCACTTATATTTAAGATTCATTTTCTAACTTTCAGGAGTTGATAGCCCATTTCTTTTTAGTGGTGAATAACATTTCATTCTATAAATGTAACAAATTCATTTATTCATTCATCTCTTAAAGCATAGCTTGGTTGCTTTGGGGTTTTGGAAATGTATAAAGCTACTGTAAAGATGCATGTACATCCTTTGGTGTGAAAATCAGTTTTAAACTCAGTTGGGTAAATATCTAGGAGCCAAGTTGCTAGATTGTATGGTAAGAATATGTCTAACTTGGTTAGAAACTTCCAAGCTGTCTCAAAACAGCTGTAACATTTTACACTCTCACCAGAAAAGGCAAATTCCTGTTGTCTTACATCCTGCCCAGAAATTGGTATAGTTACCGTTTTTAGAATTTAGGCATCATAGTGGATTATAGTGGTTCTCATTGTCATTTGAATTTACAATTCTCTGATGACAGATTATTTTTGTTCATTTTTTATGCTTATTTGCCATCTGTATATCTTCTTCAATCTTCAGTCTGTTTATATTTTTCTTCATTTTGTAATTAGGCTGTTTGATTTTAGTTGTTTATATTTGAGACTTCTTTGAATATTTTGACACAAATCCTTTCTCAGATGTGTATTTTGAAAATATTTTCTCTTAATATATTTGTTTTTTGATTCTCTTAACTGTGTCTTTCATAGAGTGGAAGTTTTTAATTCTATTAAAGTTTAAGTTGCCATTATTTTCTTCTTTCTGGATCGTGCTTTAAAAGACTTATCCCAAGGCCGGACACAGTGGCTCACACCTATAATCCTAGCACTCTGGGAGGTCAAAGCGGTGGATTGCCTGAGCTCAGGAGTTTGATACTAACTTGAGCAAAAGTGAGACCCTGTCTCTACTAAAAATAGAAAAAGTAGCTGGGCATGGTGGCACATGCCTATAGTCCCAGCTAATCATGAAGCTGAGGCAAGAGAATTGCTTGAGCCCAAGAGTTAAAAGTTGCTGTAAGCTGAGACGCCACAGCACTCTGCCCAAGGCAATAAAGTGAGACTCTCCAAAAAAGCAAACAAACAAAAAAACTTATGTCCAGCCCCCAAATCACATCGATTTTCTCCTATGTCTCCTCCTGGGAATACAGTTTTGTGTTTTTATTTAGATCTATGATCTTTGTGATTTAATTTTTGTGAAAGATTATGTAAGCTTTGTGTTTGAGTGTATTACTTTGGGTTTATATATCCCATTGTTCTCATACTATTTTCTGAAGAGATTATTGTTTTTCTATTAAATTGCCGTCCCTCTTTTTTCAAAGAGCAGTTTACTGCATTGCTGTGGGTTTATTTTTGGCCTCTGTATTCTGTTCTATTTATCCATGTATCTATTTTTCACCAATACTGCAGTATATTGATCATGAGGGCTTTATGGTTAGTCTTGAATTTGGAGAGAGACCGTCCTCCAACGTTCTGATAACTTCCATACAGATTTTACAATCAGCTTGTCAATATCCACAAACCAGCTTTCTGAGATATTGATTGGGGGGGCCTGGAATTTACAGGTCAATTTGAGAAGAGTTGGTATGTTAATCATATTGAGTCTTCCAGTCAATTAACACACAATATCCCTTGATTCCCTGAGATTTTTGTGATCTCTTCGATCATAGTTTTATAGTATTTATGTATGTGGATCCTCCACAAATGTTCTCATATTAAGTATAGGCATTTCATTGGGGGAGATATATTGAATGATATTCTTAAAGTTGAAATTTCAATTATCCATTGCTCTTGTATGTGGAAGTATTTGACTTTAGTTTATTAACCTTATATCCTATGACTTTGATATAATCTCTTATAAGTTCTATGTTTTTTGTGGATTCTTTGGGATTTTCTACATAAATTATCACATAAAAACATAAAAAGTTTTCATTTTTTCTTTCTCAATTAATACAACTTTTGCTTCCTGTTCTTATTATGAGACTTCCAGTAAAATGTTAGAAAGACTTGATGAAAAAGATGCCTCTACTGATAAAAAATTTCCTGTTTTCACGTGAGAAAGTATTTTTCCTCACTTCTGAAGAATAATTTCACAGAGTACAAAATTCTAAACTGATGTTTCTGTTCCTATTTGTTTTTTTCTTTCAACTTTAATATAAAGTTCATATTTCGCACTATGTGCTTTTGACAAGAAGTCACACACATTGTCACAGCTGTTCTTCTCAGGGACACGCCCCGCTCTCCACGTGGCGTATGTCAGGAGCTGCTTTTTGCCTTCTGTTCACTGAAATTTGACTATGACTCCTTCGCCTAGACATAGATTTTTGGCTTCCACCCTGCTTGGTTTTCTTTGAGCCTCCTGTTTTGTCATTTATTTTGGAAACTTCTTAGTCATTATTGACTTAAATATTTATTCATTTCCTTTTCTTTGTCTTCCCCTTCTGTTATTTCTATTATTTCACAGTTTAGAGCTTTTCTGCTACATTTTTAAATTATTTGTGTCTTTGTATCTGAGTCTGGGAAGTTTCTCTTGCATATGTTCAGACTCACTGATTCTTTCCTAAACTGTTGTCGGGTCTAAAATGAGTCCCTTTTAGGCTGTTTTCACCTCTGTCACTGCATTTTTGATTTCTGGCATTTTCTTCTGTTTGTCTCTTATCTTTCCATCTGTATGTGCATACTGCCTATATATTCTTGTATTTTGTCTACTTTTCTATTAGACTGCTTAATATATTAATTATAGCTATTTTAAATGCCTGGTTTGATATTTCCAAAATCTCCATATCTGATTCTGGTGCTGATGCTTGCTTTGTTTCTAGTCTATATTTTTCCTGCCTGTTAGCAGGCCATGCAGTTCTGTGTAAGCACAATGTATCAGGTAATAGCAGCTAAGGTAATTAGGCTTAGTGTGATACTTTCTGTTGATCTGCCTGGAAGCTGGCATACTCTGAAGAGCTGCTGTTGCTGCAAGTACCAGAGGCTTCATTGTTTTCCAGTTTCTTTCACTTTTCTCCCCTTCTGTGAGACACAGTGGTAGAGGAGGTTGGAGTTGTCTGCTTGGTGCTCTGCTAGGTAGAAGAGTTTCCCTTCCAGAGAGGGTCTGCATCACTGGGAGGGCTCTGCACATGTTCCAACATGGTGTTTCCCCCTCCTGCCCCAAAGACAAGAGGGCTTTTGTCCCACCCTCAGTCTGAAAGCCTGGGGAGGACCCTGTTTGGTAAAACCCATGGTGGTGTGGGGACCCTCAGACTAGACCCTCGGGAGTTTTTACTTTCATTCCAATCCACTCTCCACCTTCAGTAATTCCTCAAATAGCTGCACAGGGTCCTGCACCTTGCTGGTCCTAGGCCCTTTTCATTGCTGTGAGAAGCTGGTCTTCTGGGTTCGCCTTCTCTCTGGAATCGGGATTGGCAATTCGTCTTATGACCTCGATTTCTGATGGATGAAAGAAAAGTCGCAGATCTTCAGTTTTCATAGGTCTTTTCCTGTTTGAGGGTAGGAGAGTCGCCTGTGTATGTCAGAGCTATCAGGAAGCTTTTCTCACTTTGGCAGGATAATTTCAGGGGACACAGAACACTGTCTCTGGCCTCACTGTTCTGTCCCAGCCCTTGAGCTGTACAGTCCCTCACTTGCCCATTACGTGGCTTCTGGTGACCAGTTCATTTTATTTATTTATTTATTTATTTTTTGAGACAGAGCCTCAAGCTGTCCCCCTGGGTAGAGTGCCGTGGCATTACAGCTCACAGCAACCTCCAACTCCTGGGCTCAAGTGAGTCTCTTGCCTCGGCCTCCCAAGTAGCTGGACCACAGGCGCCCGCCACAACGCC